>WHVD01000278.1:0-73386 GCA_015178975.1 Hysterangium stoloniferum
CTTGCACTACTTGTCCCCGCTCGAAATCTCAGCGACACAAGCCATACGGCCTTTTGAAACAACTCCGGTACCGGAACACCCGTGGAATTCTATATCTATGGATTTCATTGAACACCTGCCGGATTCCGAAGGCTTTTCCGCTATCCTTAGTCGTTGTTGACAGATTCTCAAAACAAGGTATATTCATCCCTACTTATGATACAATTACGTCCGTGCAGTTAGCGGAACTTTTTATTATCCACGTATTTTCCAAGCACGGAGTTCCATCCCACGTGACTTCCGATCGAGGATCAGAGTTCGTGTCTCACTTCTTTAGATCCCTCGGAAAATCCTTGGACATGACATTACATTTCACGTCCGGACATCACCCGGAAGGTGACGGACAAACCGAACGCGTCAACCAGACATTGGAACAATACCTCCGCGTATATTGCAACTATCAACAGGACAATTGGAAAACCTTGTTACCACTTGCAGAATTTGCTTACAACAATGCACCCTCGGCCACTACTGGCGTTTCCCCGTTCTTTGCAAATAAAGGATATAATCCAAATATTACAGTACATCCAGAACGAAATCTCGCCTCTGTTCGTGCTCAAGAGTTCACCACGGACCTCCACGAGCTCCACGAGGAACTCCGGACTGCAATATTGTCCGCCCAAGAGCAATACCAACATTCAGCGGACAAACACCGGATCCCGCCACCAAACTTCAAGATTGGCGACCGTGTTTATGTCAAAGCTCAATTCTTCCGGACTACCCGTCCATCAAAGAAGCTTGCTGAAAAATATTTAGGTCCTTTTGAAATTATCGCACAAGTAGGTTCAGTTTCTTGGACTCTACGGCTTCCGGATAGCATGCGCGCGGTACACCCGGTATTTCATGTCTCTATGCTAGAACCTTGTACTGCTAACACTATCCCGGATCGCGTGCAATCTCCGCCTCCTCCTGTCGTCATTGACGGAGAACCCGAGTTTGAAATCTCTCAGATTTTAGATTCAAAAATTGACAAGCGTCGACGCACTTGTAAACTGCTTTACTTGGTCAAGTGGGCGGGTTACGAGGGCACCGATGAAGAAACCTCATGGATTTTGGCCACGGAACTTGGTAATGCCACGGAAATTGTTACTGACTTTCATACAGCTTACCCACTCAAACCTGGACCATTATCGTCTCTCTGACCGCACTCCGCGGACCCCGTGTTACGTTTGGACTCATTTTCACTATTCCCTGTCGCCCTATGTCTCTCTTTGCTTTTACAGGTTCTGACATGTCTTGTCAAGTCTTTAAGCGGATTCCCCGCGGACTTTGGCTTTGACTTTTAATTTTTATGTTTTTCTTTCACGCTTTGCTTTTATAATTCAAATTATTTTTTATTCTACACTACTTTTTCAGTCTACATTTATGGGACTGTTCTTTTTCCCTGCTTCCTCAGCTATCTCCTCTGGGAGCTCCGCGACTTCCGTGGCAACCCCGTCCTCATCCGATCCGGCATCCTCGGAACTCCCGACTTGCGGCTCTTCAAAGACATAGCCGCCATACTCCGCCAGGAACTTCCAAAACTCCTCGCGGAGTCCGGACAGCTCCTTTGCCACCACAATTTGGACCTTGTTGCTCTTCCAGAGCAACTCGTTTTGGGCCTCGATGCCCTCGGCGATCCGTCCAAGGACCTCGTCCAACCCGGACAACCCGTCCGTCCCGCTTATGTCTCGCGCCCCGGATCCCGTGGCCTGCTCGTGCACAAGCGAGCACCTCGCCTTGAGGTGCGCGCATTGATAACATCCCGGCCCCCGGCCGGCCTTTCGGTTGCATTCCGTGTTCCGGTCGTTGCAACCGGAACACCGTGGCTCGTTCCGCGTCGGAAGACGGACTGGCGCCGCCTTCCTTGCCTTCTGTTGAGTTGGTCAGTCTCCGCGGGTATTCCATGGATGTGAGGCCTACCTTTTGGGGGCTCTCTGGCTCCCCCTCGGACTCGGACTCCACCTCTGTCGCTTTGCGCTGAAGATCACAAGTCAGTAAACAATCGACAAGTGAATTTGGGACTTACTTTTCCCGCAACAATGGCGGCCCTCTCCGCGGCCAACCGGGCTTTCTCCGCAGCCACCCGGGCGTTCTCCGCGGCCACTCACGCAGCCTCCTCCGCCTCACGTTCCCTCTCCTTTGCGGCCTCTTCCTCCGCGGCCAATGCTTCCTGGTACTCCTTGTCCAGGGCCTCCTCAGCCTCCCTCGCCTCTCTCTCTGCTGCTTCACGAAGCTGGCGCTGCTCTTCTCGCTGCGCCAACAATTGGGCCGCCGTCCACGGCGCCCGATACGGAGTGCCCGTGGAGGGCCCTGCTGTCGGCATTGGTTTGCGTGGTGTTGGTTTTGGTCCCATAGTGACGAAGATGGGGGTAATAAAGAAGAAGAAATTTCTATTTTTTCAATTTTTTATATAGGCTCGTCGCGTTTGAACCTTACCTTCCAGATCACATGACTCTTTGACACATACGTGTAACCGACATGACTTTTGACACATGCGCGTAGCCGACAAGAACCTTATTTAGGTCTAGAGCCTCTTTGGGACTTCGGCATAAAGGGAGGATACTGTTACGACCCGGACAAATCCCGCCGGACTCCGGGCACTAACTCGTACGCCCCCACGCGCTACAAGCACCAATCGTCTGTTTATAGGATTTCCCGCCCGGACTCCGTTACGTCAAGACTCGTTACGTTCGACCTCATTAAGACACATATCAGTCACCGGACTTCCCCCGGACCCCGTCTCTGTCTATGTCCGTCTTCGTCCCACGCATCAGTCACCGGACCCGCTTAGAATCCCGTCACCGCTCTAATCGAGCCCCGTTCCCGTTTTAGTCAAATGACCTGTCACGATTTAGGACTCCGCTCCCGCTCCGTTTCCCGTTATGGGTTATGCTTTGTCACGATTCGGACTCCGCTCCGTTCCGTCCCGTTCCTAACACCAATTTGGTGTTTACTATTCCCGTTTTATGTTTTGCTCGTCTCGTCTCATTATTACTGGATTCGGTATGTCATGCATTCCACGGTCTATATAAACTGGCAGATGTTGTACATACAATCCAGTCAGAAAATTAGCTTAGATTCCCCCCAGTAATCTAATACATTTTCCTCTCTAAAAACCCTACTCTCATCAGACCGCTCGCACTAGTCGGAGCCCACGGGCTCCGGCGCATCTATCTCTCTCGACTATCTCGATTCACGACTCTCGACTCACGACCTACGACTCACGACCCACGAACCCCCGCCCGGACTCCCCGGGATTCCCGTCCGCCTGTCTGAAATTGGACAACACGATCTAGCGAGGGCGCAGCCTATAAGCTGAAGCCAAGTCCTACCGGATATCCCGCGGGTTTCTCCGGAAACCCGGCCTGAGTGTGTATCCTAACATGTTTCACATATGTCTATCTATATTTGTAGTCCTTGAACTATTTCCTTTTATCGTAATCCCGCTCTCAGTTATCATCGGCCTCCAAACTAATCATAAACTTCCCGTTCCTAGTCAAGCTTATTGTTAATACCGTTTTCCGCCCTCCTCCCCGTTAGTATTTTCTAGACGCCTGTTACTTGTATATGAACCCACTGTAGTTGTAGTTACTAGGCAATCAGAATATCGACTGAGAATACCCTCATACGTCTGTAACAGTCTCATACTAAGAATCCCCCCATCCGCCTTCGTGTGCGCTCACCCACTCTTGGCCCCGACCCCTTGGCCCGACGCTCGACTTGTCCTTCGGTCCCGATCGGTATCACGCCGAAAGGAACTCTTTAGGATTAGTCTTCGCCCGTCCGAAATCTAAGGACACCCTATGGATATTTGCGAGGGCGCAGCACATAAGCTGAAGCCAAGTCCTTCTGTCATGTATTTTAAAAGGTTTTTTCTATTTTTCACAATTTCCCCAAAACAAAATTCTTAACAAAGGCTTCTAAATGTACTTATATCGCGATTATAAAATTGTACAATATTCTCTTAATTTATATTGAATTTATGCAATTTATTTTGCATTTTTATCTTATAAATTGAGGAAGCTACGAAATTTCTACTTTTTATTCTTTTTTAACTATATATCATCAAACCGGCCACCTGGCACTTCACGTGCGGGAATATTTGTCACAGCAAGTGACCGGTCGTCACAATAAGTGACCGTCATCACAATGAGTGACAGTCACAAGGGTGCGCAACAGTCACAAGGGTGCGCAACAGTCACAAGGGTGCGCAACAGTCACAAGGTGCGACAGGTGTCACACGCGCACTAGAGCGGGAATATTATGTCATACATTATGTCATTTGGGAATATTAAGTCATATGTTATGTCATCTGGGAATATTATGTCATACATTATGTCATCATATATGCTACAGTAGAGAATGGCGGAAATGTCTAAAACATTCCAAGTAAAATAGCTAAAATAGGATAGAAATAAAGTTCAATATGTCTCTAAATGTCTCACATCTCAATGTATATAAGGAGCTCTGCTCCAGCCATGAAATATAACCAATTTTATCAACCCATTTACACCACATCTGTGTGTCACTGCAGCAAGCAGGCTAATCCACCCCAATCTGGGCAGTTGGACATCTAATTCCACCTCTATCAGAGCTGTTGGAAACCTTTGCCACCTCTATCAGAGTTGTTGGCCCAATAAGATCCCTTGTCACCTCAATCTGAGTTGTTGACTGATCTTTGTTCCTGTTAAGAACTGAAAACTGACTAATGTCGGTGGCCGACAGGGACCGATCGGAAGGACTTGGCTTCAGCTTATGTGCTGCGCCCTCGCAAATATCCGTAGGATGTCCTTAAATTTCGGGTGGGCGAAGACTAATCCTAGTGAGTACCTTTCGGCGTGATACCGATCGGAATCGAAGGACAAGTCGAGCGTCGGGCCTAGGGGTCGGGGCCGGGAGTGGGCGAGCGCACGCGAAGGCGGATGGGGGGATTCTTAGTATGAGACTGATACAGGCATATGAGGGTATTCTGAGTCGATATTCTGATTGCCTAGTGACTACAACTACAACGGGTTCATATACAAGTAACAGGCGTCTGGAAAATACTAATGGGGAGAAGGGCGGAACACGGTATTAACAATAAGCTTGACTAGGAACGGGAAGTTTATGATTAGTTCGGAGGCCGATGATAACCGAGAGTGGGATTACGATAAAAGGAAATAGTTCAAGGACTACAAATATAGATAGACATATGCGAAACATAAGATTGAACGGATCAACATAATAAAGGGGATGTATCAAAGTTTGACCAGACAATACAAGTTGTTTTGACGTGGGCGTAAACGGAGTTTGATCTTTGCGAAAACATTTGTCAGCTTCAGGGCCGATGGTTTCTGAGAGGATGACTTGAAACGTTGACAAGTGGCGATAACCTTGGGACCGATAGGGTTGCGACACAGTCGTAACAGTTCCCCCTGTCACCTCAATCTGAGTTGTTGACTTTTGTTCCCCCTTGCCACCTCTTAATTGAGTAGCTGGCTTTATTACTTTTTCTAACTTCTATTTAAGTTGTTGGAATCCGTTGCCACCTCGGTTAGAGTTGTTGGCTATCAACCAAGTAATAAATAAATTGTTGTTTTATTGTTTGAAATCAGAATATAATTCTAATTTCTCCTGGTTTGGCCTATAGTTAAATACTGAGAATATTCTTGCAGAATCATTAAGACTACATTAAGATCCTGATAAGTTAGTATCACAGTAGACCTTGTAGGTTAGTGTAAATAAAGCATATATTAGCCAAATAGTGTTTTATTCTATATCTAATCTTTTGACCTGTTTATAAATATTTTTACTGTTTGATAAATAGTATAAAATATATATAAACTAGCTAGCATTGAAGTTAATTCTAGCTTCAGAATCAGTAAATTGTTATTCTTATTTTAGTAGTTGTTATCACAGAAAAAGAACAAGCTTGCACAAGCAGCTCTCAAAACCTTCTTTGCGAAGTAGGGTGCATATATTCAAGTAAACTCTTGACTTCAGGGGTTCTAAGTTTATTTAGGCTGCCACTGATTAATATCAAATACTTAAATTATTTTACCTTGTAGTGAATTGAGTATTTGCACACTTTGATAGAGCATTGGACTCCTTTTTCCAGAAAATAATATTAAAATAAGGCTAATACATTACACCTTCCGATCAGTCCCTGTCGGCCACAGACATTAGTCAGTTTTCAGTTCTTAACAGTACTTAGAATCCAGTTTCAATCTCGAACTAGTTTTCCCCCAAACAAGTTTGACCCTTGAACAAGTTTCCCTTTGATCCCAGTCTCTAGTCCTCTTGTCTGTCTGCATGCTTGATTCCCAGAACTCCCACGGGAACTCCAGAATCTATATCTCCTTGCATGCATTCTGTCAGTTCGAAATATGAATGCCTGAATGAGTGTACGAGGGTGCAGCCTATAAGCCGAAGCCAAGTCCATCTCAGTTGTACCCATTCTCTGGTAACTATTCTGATACGACACTCCCTTTACTACTAATATTCCCGGAAACTCCCCAGACCTATTACCCGGGGAGTCCATGGGACTATTACCTGGAAAGTGTGTGTTCGGAATATAGTTACTGGAGAAACCTCTGCGGGACTATCTGTGGAGCTTTGTTCGGGAACTTAACACAATGAGACAAAACCCTTCCAATGATTTTTAGTTGTGCAAAGATTCTTGAATAACTCAAGAACCACTGTAGCTACAGACGTGAAATTTGGTGGGTGGTTAGGTATTTATGTTATCTATATGCCCTTAAAATATTATGACATACGTAACCATTAGTATTTCCCATGCTATAAATAAAATAATAATAAAATCACATTGGAAGGGTTTTGTCCCAGTCACATGATTAGCACAAATCCTAATTGATTATCTGCAAATAAGGTTTTGTTTAATCATGTGACTCAAAAAACCCTTCCAATGTTTGGCACTTCAGATGTATATCCTTGTTAACTCAGAGGATAAAAATGCAGAAATATCAAAAATATTTGTGAGCATGCTCTATCATATGTAGATTGTGGAAATACAGTTTCATTACATAAGCTCCAAATATGGAAATACTACAAATATATATATACAGGAGACTCATTGGAAGGGTTTTGTGGCTGGCAGCCTTGATGACTATAAATGCTTATAGTCATGTGACCTTGTTGATTGTTCACTTCCAACTGGTCCTATCAACAAAATCGTGTGATGTCACATGATGTCACATGATCACATTGTGCTGGAGTATAAATACATGGCCTTTAGCAACTAGCAATGTCCCAATTCCCAAAATGTGCACTTTGTCTCTTGCCAGCCTGTAACAAAATACACTCAGTCAATATGATAGTATGCTTCGACTATATTTGTTGCCTGTAATGAAATACACTATGGTACATTTTGTGAGCTAAGAGAGAAAAGGAGAAACAAGATGATTATGACATACCTCAGTTGATACAATAGTATGCTTCAACTGAGGTATGAAGCTACAAATACTGTACTTAAATATACTACTGTCAATGTGACCATGTCACATTCATATACATGTCTAAGGTACCATTCCACTTGGTATGGCCATGTAGGCTTGACGTAGACTTGTGTGCTAGGTGTAAGGTTGACACAGACTCAGGCGCTTGAGCCTATTTCAACACAGCCAGAATCATATCCTCTCACTGCTTGATGCTGGCCATACAGCTAGCCACATTTCAGCTCCTACTGGTTATGGAATTGGCACAGTCTTTAGACTTTACTCCAAGCATTGTTGTCATCTCTCTAAGTCCATTGGTGGTCACCCATCCAAGCTTTCCCCTACCAATATTCACTATGTACAGCATCTCATCAGCTCTGGGAAGGCTGACACTGCTTATGATGTGGCCAAAGCTCTTAATAATGTCACCAACCAGTCCATCTGTACCTAAACTGTGTGCAATAGTCTCAATATGGTTGGGGGTGCCTCAATAACCCTTCCAATGTTTGGTACTTCAGATTTACATCCCTGATAACTCAGAGAATAAAAATGCAAAAGTATCAAAGATATTTGTGAATATGCTCTATCATATCTATATTATGGAAGTACAGTGCCATTACATAAGCTCCAAATATGGAAATACTACAAATATTTATATATAGGAGACTCATTGGAAGTGTTATGACGTGAGTGTGTCACAACCCAACAGTCTCCAATGATACTATTATCTGCCTGCACTTCAAGTTAGTGGTCAAGTCATCATATTGGAAAGCGTCAGTAACCCGACACTGACATATGTATACCTACAGTGATCAAACCCTGTTTATGCCCCTGTCAAGTTATACTCGTACCATCTGGTTATACTTTGATATGTCCCCTTTTACTTATGATGATCCATTCTACTCTATGTTTCACCTATGTCTGTATATACTTGTAACCCTTGGACTATTTCCTTTTCTCATAATTCTGCTCTCGGTTAATTACGGCTTCCAATCTTATCGTAACCTTCCAGTTTCTAGTCAAGTCTGTGTCAATAATATTTCCACTCTTCCCTTAGTTAGTAGTTTCTAGACACTGATAACTTGTATATAAACCCGCTGTAATGTAGCTACTAGGCAATCAGAATATTGACTCAGAACACCCATATACATCTCCCATAGTCTCACTCTAAGTATCCCGCTCTCCACCTCTGCTTGCACTCGCTCACTCTTGGTCTCCGACCCTACAACCCCCAACTATCCTTCAGTTTCCGATCAGTGTTTTACTGAGAGGATTATCTGATAGGACTTAGTTTTCTGCCTGCCTGAAATTTACATCTGATGGTAACTTGTGAGGGTGCAGCACATAAGCTGAAGCCAAGTCCTTCTATTCAGTCCCTGTCAGTCTTCCGACATCAGTCAGTTTTCTGTTCTTAACAGGAAGGGACTTTTTGTGAGGTTTGGAGAAGGATTTGTGATATTATGGGGCTACATGCTGTGGAAGGACCTGGGTATTCTTTCAAGATAGATAAGAGGATGGATGGGTACCTTTCTCTCAATATTATGGAGGAGAACCTTCAAGCCAGCCTCAACTATTATGGAAAATATGTGGGTAATGTCATCTTTAAGCAAGATCATGACCCTGAACACACCTGCAAGAAGGCCCAGACTTGGTTTCAAGATAATTATTTTAATGTCCTCCCATGGCTAGCACAGTTTCCAGACCTCAACCCCATTGAATACTTGTGGGATCATAAAAAGAGGAGGATCAGGGATACTGGAGTTGTGGGAGAGGGTGGAGGAGGAGTGGAACAAGATTGACATAGAGATGTGTCAGAATTTGATTGAGAGTATGCCTTGAAGGGTTGCAGGTGTGTTGAAGGCAAAGGATAGCCATACTAAGTACTGAATATTAGTAGTTTTGTGGGTCAGAGTTGTCATCCAAAAAACCCTTCCAATGAGTCTCCTGTATATATATATTTGTAGTATTTCTGTATTTGGAGCTTATGTAATGGCATTGTATTTAAACAATCTAGATATGATAGAGCATATTTATAAATATATTCGATATTTTTGCAATTTTCTCCTCTGAGTTATCAAGGATATACATCTGAAGTACCAAACATTGGAAGGGTTTTTTGAGTCACTGTAGCTGTTCACTTTCTAGTTCAATAACATCCCCACAACTCAACATTCTACACCATGAAAGTTCTTACTCCTGCTCAGGTTAGCCACATTCTCATTTTGCTCAATAAGGGCAAGTCTGCTTCTCAGATCTCTGCAATCATTGGCAGAGGCCTGTCCACTATATCCATAATTTGCTTTACCCATTGCCCATCACTTGCCAAAGCACCTGGTGGCCATCCACATAAGCTTTCTCCCTCAGATATTCATTATCCCATCCAACAGATCACTTCTCAGAAGGCAGAATATGCCATTGAGGTCACCAAAATCCTTCAAAATATGACTGGAGAGTCCATTTCAGTGAATACTGCTGATAGAGCACTCAAGAAGGCTGGAATGAAGGCTGTGGTGAAGAGAAAAAGGCCTTTACTCACTAAGAGGCATAGGAAGGCAAGGATGGACTGTGGATGATTGGAAGAAGGTTGTTTGGTCAGATGAGACAAGAATCAATTGTTTGGGGTCAGATAGGAGGAAGTGGGTGTGGAAAAGGGCAGGAGAGGGGCTCAGTGATAGGCTGGTTGAGGGTACAGTCAAGTTTGGAGGAGGAAATCTGATGTTTTGGGGCAGTATGTTGTGGGAGGGTGTTAGGGTACGTACATGGCAGGTTTCTGGAGAAACCTGCAGGAAATCCAGTAGGACTTGGCTTCAGCTTATAGGCTGTGCCCTCACAAGATCATGTTGTCCAATTTCAGACAGGCAGATGGGAATCCCGGGGAGTCTGGGTGGGGTTCGTGGGTCAAGGGGTCATAGGTTGGAGGTCATGGGCTGAGAGGTCAGGGAGTTGAAGGCCAAGGGGGGCTATACCAAGTACTATATTGTTTGATTTGTGTTCTTTTTATACCAGGGATAAAACCCTTCCAATGTGATTTTATTAGTGTCTTGTTTATAGCATGGGAAATACTAATGATTATGTCATAATATTTTAAGGGCATATAAATACCATATAGACCTAACCAATCACCAAATTTCAGGTCTGTATCTATAGTGGTTCTTGAGTTATTGAAGAATCTTTGCACAACTAAAAATCATTGGAAGGGTTTTGTCCCTCACTGTATATAATGTGACACATACTTAGTGATTGTTCATTTCATGTATATACAATATGTAGTTTTGTTAGGGCAGAGTTACAGTAGATAACAACATGTAAACAGTGAACAGTACTGACAACAATAGGGACTACTTTTTAACACTCTAGACCCTTGAAGATCCCTACCCCAATTTGTTCCTGAGTCTGGTTTATTATGTCCCTTCTATGTATCCCTATTCTGTTGTGGTCCTTATACTGAGTATGGTTAACTTTTCATTGTCTCTTGTTCCCCCTTTTTATCTTTTGTCTTAACAGTATTTTCAGATCTGATTTTGCAGATTGTTTTCTGCCATACCTCCAAGAAAAAGGTATCTAAACAGTTAAATCTACCAGGACCTTCTATCCTCCCATCTCTACTTGTCTTGTACACAACCCAGACACCAAAAACCCAGCCTACTAATATGGATGACTCTGTTATGATCCATGCCTGGATATTTCAATATTCCAATATTATTTTCCATTCTTGGATATTCCAATATTCTGATGTATCCTCCATCTCCAGAAACTAACTAATCTCTAGACATACTGAACTTTGCCCTTGTTCCATATTTGGTAACTTGTCCATTGACAAGTATTCATTTGTTTTATTATGTTCCCAATTTGGAACTTCTATCCTAATCTGTTCTTATTGTGATCTCAATCCATAGTATGTACAATAGCCAGAGAATCCATATTAGTTTCCATTCATTTGTACTTACACCTTAGATATGATATTGACTTAGTTAGCTTATTTGTTAAGTGCCGTGTCGGGAACTTATTCCGGAACTATCGGGAAGTCACCGGAAGGTCGGGAACAACTAGATAGGGTCAGGATGTCGGCTTCAGCTTATGTGCTGCGCCTCTACACAAACGCTCAATGTCCTTAATTTCGGAGGTGAGACTTGTGATGGGAGTTACAGATATTCAGAGTTCCGAAGAGTTCCGAATATCGAGCATACAGAAAGATGGGAGAAGGAATAAGAAACTAAGTCGATATCAGATCTAAGGTAAAGTACAAATTCGCGGAAACTAATATAAGTCTGCTCGTTATTGTACTACAAACTAAGACCATAATAAGACGGAAACGGAAGTGTTCTTAAAACGGAAATACAATAAGACATATTAGGAAGGCAATATTCCGTAACAGGAATATAACAAACAAACGAGTGAATACTTGTCAACAGACAAATTACCAAATGCGGAACAAGGGAAGCATGCAGATGATATGGTAACTATGATGTTCCGTAGTCGGAGGTCAAAGTCGGAAGTCGGGGATCGGAAGTCGGGAGTGGGAGACCGGAAGTCGGATATTGAAACATCCGGGAACGGGTCGTAACATTATTCCTCTTCTCTTTCTGTATGCTCAATATTCAGAACTTTTCAGAACCCTGAATATCTGTAAGCTCTCTGGCACTTATCAGTCCTCTGAAATTAAGGACATCTGAGCATTTGCATAGTAGCACAGCACATAAGCTGAAACCAAGTCTTGACCTTACCTGGAAGTATCTGAGTTCCTGGTTATTTCCTGATAGTTCTGGAATAAGTCCCAACACAGAACTTAACAGTATATCAGATCTCACAACTATGTATGACTCACTCATTCCCAAATGTAAAGCTACTGAAGGACCATCTCAACTTCATTCCCAAATGTAAAGCTACTGAAGGACTATCTCAACTTCATTCTCCTTTGCAACTCTACACCCAGCCTGACACTCCAGCTCAATCCATGGCATCAGGTTCCAAAAGTCATTTTATTGAAGTTTTCAATATTCCTGAGGATTCTGAGGATGACAGGGAAGACCCAGACTCTCCTGCCAAAACCCCAGTATAACCTACTGAAGATCTGATCATACTACTTTTCAACCCTTGGAAATTTCTCAGAATATCTGAAAGCAGCAAACAACAACCTCAAAGATAGAGAACTATCTTGCACAAATGTCAAGGAACCTGAACCATTTTCCAGCAAGGATCTGAAGAAATTGAAGAATTTCCTCCTTCAATGCTGTTTTAGTTTCCATGACAGACCCTCTGTATTCAAAACTGACAGTCAAAAAGTCAACTTTGTGCTTTCTTATCTAAAAGCTTCCATGCAAGATTAGTTTGACCCAGATTATCTGATGAGACACCCACTTGGCTTGATGATTGGGATGCATTTGTTGAAGAACTGGAAACTAACTTCAGAATCAACAAGTTTCTGAATATCTTGTTAAGTTCAACACTCTCATGGCATGCTGTGGCTGGGATGATTCCACCCTCAGACACCATTTTTATATGGGTCTTCCATCTCACCTCAAAGACAATGAAAGCTTAGAAATTGAATGCCCAATATTGGGCACACTGTTCAGAAATTTCCTGAGAAAATCCAACAGAATATGCTCAAGGGAACAAGGTATCAAGTAGCAAGTCTTCTGGCAATAACTCTGGCAATAACTCCAGCAACTCTGGCAATAACTCCAGCAACTCTGGCAATAACTCCAGCAACTCTGGCAATAACTCCAGCAACTCTGGCAATAACTCCAGCAACTCTGACAATAATAATACTGGCAACTCAAATTTTGATCAGAAAAATGACAAGAAGTTCATGAATAGCATTAAGGGCAAACAGTCAACTTCTGAAAAAATGTTAGGAGCCCTGTCATTTCAGACCCCTGCAACCTGTTTTGGACTCAAAAACTCTCCCCCTGCCCACAGTATCACCACCTGTGGTGCCCCCAACACTTGTTTTCATTAAAGTTCAGCCCTTAGCTTTCCATTCTGTCTCCATCCTTTCACTCCCCTGTCACCATCTCCACATACATACATGTCTTACTTGCCACCTCAGACCCTTTAGTATTGTTTTAGTACTTCACATTTAATCCCCATTGCTTTTCCACCTTGTCACCCATTTCCCTTGATCCATTTTACCCTTTGCTTCTTTGATTGGCCCTCCAATAATCTGTCTTGCTGTAGTATAAACCTTCTTCATGTATGCTACAGTTATCCAGTTTGAAAATTGACATAGATTACCCCCTTCTAATCCTTGGCCCTTTCCCTCTCCTCATAATACCCTCTAGGTGTCTTTGGCAAGCTGTGACCTTTACTTCTTGACTCTTAGTACTTTGGCCCTCTGGTCAACTGAGCTAAGTGTTGATCTTTGTCTCTATCATATTATCTGCTCTGTTTGAAATACTGGAGCACCCAAACAGTTCATGTAAGGTGCAACACATAAGTTGAAGCCAAGCTCCACTAATTTATAGAGTCAGACCTCCCATCCAGTACAATCTCTATAATTGGCCCTCTGATTAACTTGTTTCTTATCATTGGCCCCCCCAACTTGGAGCCTCTCCCTCCTTTAGACTTAGATCTTAATAAAAACATATCCCATTTGTTGGATTCTGACAGTAAACTCACACTCAAGGAGAAACAACAATGCATGGATAATGACCTCTGCCTATCTATTCTGTGGAAAAGGCTGTCAATCCTAAAAAATAGGGGAAGCCAGACATGTTAGGATCCCATCTTTTTGGACCTCCATGATCTGTTTTAGACTCAAAACCCATCATCATCTCACTGTCAGAACCTCTGCCAAAGTTATCACTGCTTATGGCATGCCTGACATTTGTTTCATTATAATAGTTGACTTTCTAGCATTCCATTCCATCTCTGTCCTTTCCCCTCTCCCATTACCATCTCCCCTTTACATGTCTCACTTGCCACCTTAGACCCCTTTAATACTGTTTAGTATATTTCATTTAGTCTCCCTGTCTCATCATTGACTTCTGATGATCTGCTTCACCTTTTATTTCCTTGATCAGCCCCCCAGTCATCTGTCTCATTGTAGTATAAATCTTCTTCATGTATGCTACAGTTCTTCAGTTCAAAAATTGACTTAGATTGCTCTCTACTAGTTTCCAGTCTCATTCTCCTCTTCTCCATACTCCCAATGATGTTCTCAGCAAGCTGTGAACTCTTACTATATGACTCTTAGTATTTTGGCCTCCCAGTTGACTGAGCTAAGTGTTGAACTTCATCTTCATCATACTATCTGCTCTGTTTGAAATACTGGAGCATCCTAACAGTTCATACAAGGGTGCAACACATAAGTTGAAGTCAAGCTCCACTAAGTCATCAAGGATTGGCCTGAGCCCCACAAGGTTAAAGACATTCAGTCTTTCCTCAGGTTTGCCAATTGTTACTGGCAGTTTATCCAGGTTTCACTGATAAGTGTCATGCAGCTTTCAATATTTTGAAAAATGCTTTTTCTTCAGCTCCAATTCTTTCTCACTGGAAACTGGACACCCATTGTTGAAATGGACACCTTAGATTATGTGCTGGGTTCAATTTTGTCTATTCAAAACTCCAACAGTGAAGTATATCCAGTGGTCTTTCTCTCCAGACTTTCACTGGACCCTAGTTCAATTACAATGTCCATGACAAGGAACTTCTTGCAATTTTTGAGGCCTTCAAGGCATGGTGACACTATTTGGCATGGGAATTCTGGTGGATGTTGTCACAGACCACAAGAATCTGGAATATTTCTCAACCACAAAAATTTTGACCCACTAGCAAGCCCAGTGGTCTGACTACCTGTCTGCTTTTAATATGGTTATCCATTTTCAACCCGGCTGCCTTGGCAGAAAACTTGATGCTTTGACTAGACGATGGGATGTCTATTCTAAAGAGGGGAGTAATGACTATGCCACAGTAAATCCACACAACCTGAAACCCATTTTCACAAACATACAACTTTCCACACCAGTCCATGCTACTTACCTCATCCATCCAGTCATGTGTGGTATTATCATTATGGACATTGAGAAACTACAGTATGAGGCATTCTATTCTTGTGTCAATATATCTCATAACCAATTATTTAAAATTCAGATCTGTGTGAAAGAATCAGCCCCTTTGCTACAATTACATACCTTTTTAGGCTGAACCTCAGTTTGGATGATTTCATATATGCATTATAGGATAATCAAAGATTTTGAAATTTTATTTAATTTTTTCATATATATATATATATTTATATTGTTTGGCATACATAGATTGATATTTCATCAAATCCAGTCCATTGGGTGACACTTGTTACGACTGTGTCGTAACCCTTCGCAAACCGACGGCCCCCGACGGAATACCCTCGTTATACGTCTCCGACAATACAACACCTCGGAAGCCGTCGGACCCCCGACGCTGACGTATGCTCTCCGGTCAATCAAACCCGACTACGCCTTTCTGTCTGGTTATGTTTTGATATGTCCCTTTCATCATGTTGATCCGTCTCATCTTATGTTCCACATATGTCTAACTATATTTGTAGTCCTCGAACTATTTCCTTTTATCGTAATTTCCATTCTCGGTTATCATCGGCCTCCGAACTAATCATAAACTTCCTGTTCCTAGTCAAGCTTATTGTTAATGCCGTTTTCCGCCCTCCTCCCCATTAGTACTTTCTAGACGCCTGTTACTTGTATATGAACTTGCTGTAATTGTAGTTACTAGGCAATCAGAATATCGACTCAGAATACCCTCATACGTCTGTAGCAGTCTCATACTAGGAGAATCTCTCTTCCGCCTTCGCGTGCGCTCGCCCACTCTCGGCCCCGACCCCTTGGCCCGACACCTGACTTTTCCTTCGGTTCCGATCGGTGTCTTGC
This sequence comes from Hysterangium stoloniferum, assembly GCA_015178975.1. Taxonomy (NCBI): domain Eukaryota; kingdom Fungi; phylum Basidiomycota; class Agaricomycetes; order Hysterangiales; family Hysterangiaceae; genus Hysterangium; species Hysterangium stoloniferum. Next base: position 16,319 of record WHVD01000278.1, read on the forward strand.
CGAAAAGTTCTTCTTAGGATTTAGTCTTCGCCTGTCCGAAATTTAAGGACAACCTACGGATATTTGCGAGGGCGCAGCATATAAGCTGAAGCCAAGTCCTTCCGATCGGTCCCCGTCGGCCACCGACATTAGTCAGTTTCTAGTTCTTAACAACACTCTGGAGAATGGGGAAATATTAATATATATCCTGCATCAGATAAAAATTAGTCAAACTGTCAGGAACCGGAAAACCCGCCAGCCTCCGGGCCCCCAGACCCCATCCTACATGCTCCCAACCCTCTATATTGTATAGTTACAACTGGAGTTCCCACCGGAGCCTGCACGTCAACTTGTTTATGCCCGACTCTCTGTATGCACCCCACCCTATCTGTACCCAACTCTCTATACCCACTACCGGACAACCCGCTGGGACCCGGACTCCACCCTATATACACCCGACTCTCTGTATCTCACGGACCAGTCACCGGACCCCGACCGGACTCCTGGAACCCCTCTAACAGAGCATAGAACCCTGCTCTCGCTATGGTCAAACAGTCTGTCATGTGTCTCATGTACCAGTCATCAGACTCCACTGGACTCTGAACTCCACCCTATATACACCCGACACTCTGTATCTCACGGACCAGTCACTGGACCCCGACTGGACTCCCTGGAACCCCTCTAACAGAGCCCCATTCCCGTTATGGTCTAATTACCTGTCATGATTCGTTCTCCACTCCTGTTCCATTCTGTCCCTAATTCCCAGTTTAGTATTTACTTGTTTCATTTTATGTTTAATAGTTCTGCCCCTCATTAATACTGGATTTGGTATTATTACATTTCACAGTCTATATAAGCCTCCTATATTCATGTACTTAGAATCCAGTTTCAATCTCAAACAAGTTACACCCCTGATCCAGTCTCTAGTCCTCTTGTCTGTCTGCATGCTCGATTCCTGGAACTCCCACAGGAACTCCAGAATCTACATCTTCCTGTATGCATTCTGTCACCTCGAAATATGGACACCCAAATGAGTGTACAAGGGTGCAACCTATAAGCTGAAGCCAAGTCCATCTCAGCAGTACCTCACCTTTCTGGTAATTATTCTGATACCACACTCCTTGTACTAATATCCCCGGAACTTTCCCCGACTTATTACCTGGGGACTCTGTGGGACATTTCCCGGAAGAAAGTGTGTGTTCGGAATAATTACCGGAAACACTCTGTGGGACTTCCTCAGAGTTTATCTCTTTGTTCAGAACTTAACACAAACAATCATCTGTAGATTATCCTTTTGGAATAAATTCCACAACATGGATTGGTAAGCCAAATAGTTTGGGTTGAGTTTCTGAATTAAATTAAGTTAAATTATATTAACTATTTTTGATAAGTCACACAGATACAGTGACCCACAAAAGTGTCTAATGTTTTGGTAATTCTCATTAAATATTTTCACAGATGCACTAGCATACTAGCTTTTATATTCCCAAATATTACATAATATGGATATTGGTGTCACAGTGAATATTTAAAAATACCCAATCATTGGGACAGTTTTGTGAGCACCCTTTTTGAATCAGATATCTTATTATTCTAGTACTTTGTATGGCCTCCCTTAGCCTTTATTACAGCATCAAGTCTTCTTGGAATACTTTCTGAAAGTTTCTGACACTTCTGAGGCTCAATCTTTGGCCATTCCACTTCCACCCTCTTCCTCCCAAACTTCCTTTGGTTGTGAAGGATATTTTTGTAGCCATTTCTTCAGGTGATTCCAAACATTCTATGGGATGGTGTTACGACTGTGTCGCAACCCTATCGGTCCCGAGGTTATCGCCACTTATCAATGTTTTCAAGTCACCACTTTGGAAACCATCGGCCCCTGAAGCTGACATATGTTTTCGCGATGATCAAACTCCATTTACGCCCACATCAAAATACTCGTATTGTCTGGTTAAACCTTTGATACATCCCTTTTATTATGTTGATCCGTTCAATCCTATGTTTCACATATGTCTATCTATATTTGTAGTCCTTGAACTATTTCCTTTTATCATAATTCCGCTCTCGGTTATCATCGGCCTCCACACTAATCATAAACTTCCTGTTCCTAGTCAAGCTTATTGTTAATACTGTTTTCCGCCCTTCTCCCCATTAGTATTTCCTAGATGCCTGTTACTTGTATATGAACCCACTGTAGTTGTAGTTACTAGGCAATCAGAATATCGACTGAGAATACCCTCATACATCTGTAACAGTCTCATACTAAGAATCCCCCCATCCGCCTTCACGTGCACTCGCCCACTCCCAGTCCCGACCCCTTGGCCCGACACTCAACTTGTCCTTTGGTCCTGATTGGTATCTCACTGAAAGGAACTCTTTAGGATTAGTCTTTGCCCGTCCAAAATCTAAGGACACCCTATGGATACTTGCAAGGCGCAGCACATAAGCTGAAGCCAAGTCCTTCCGATCGGTCCCTGTCGGCCACCGACATTAGTCAGTTTTCAGTTCTTAATAGATGGGATTGAGGTCAGGAGACTGTGCTGGCCAGTCTAATACCTGAATCTGATTTTCAGAGAGCCATTTTTGTGCCATCTTGGAGGTATGCTTTGGATCATTGTCCTGCTGGAAAATGGCCTCATCTTCTGGAACCTCCAAATCTCTGATGCTCCAGGACAAATTCTGATCCAAGATCTCCATATATTGTGCAAAATTCATCCTTTTTTCAATCTCTGCAAGCCTTCCCACTCTATTCCAACCCATACAGCTGTTAGAGTATGATACTACAGCTCTAACATAGTCTATTATGTTACCTATATTTCTCTCTATTTTTTTCTGATATTTGTAGTATTTTTTCCGGCACTGTAGGTGTAGTATTTAGTGAGTTACTTAGTTTGGTAACTCAGATAAGCACCCAGTGTTATGACCGGACAATCCCGCTGGACTCCGGGCACTAACCTGTACGCCACCACGCCCTACACCCACCAATTGTCTGTTTATAGGATTTCCCGCCCGGACTCCATTACGTCAAGACTTGTTACATTCGACCTCATTATGACACATATCAGTCACCAGACTTCCCCTGGACTCCATCTCTGTCTATGTCTGTCTTCATCCCACGCATCAGTCACTGGACCCCACTCAGAATCCCGTCACTGCTCTAATTGAGCCCCGTTCCCATTTTAGTCAAATGACCTGTCACGATTTATACTCTGCTCCCACTCCATTTCCCATTATGGGTTATGCTTTGTCACGATTCGGACTCCGCTCCATTCCATCCCATTCCTAACACCAATTTAGTGTTTACTATTCCCGTTTTATGTTTTGCTCACTTCGTTTCATTATTACTGGATTTGGTATGACATTTACTCCACAGTCTATTTAAACTGGCAGATGTTGTACATACAATCCAGTCAGAAAATTAGCTTAGATTTCCCCCAGTAATCTGATACATTTTCTGCTCTAAAAAACCCTACTTGATTCAAACCGCTCGCACTAGTCAGAGCCCACAGGCTCCAGCATATCTATCTCTCTCACCAGTCTCGACTCACAACCCACGACCTCCGACTTATGACTCACGACCCACGACCCCCACCCAGACTCCCCAGGATTCCTGTCTGCCTGTCTGAAATTGGACAACATGATCTAGCGAGGGTGCAGCCTATAAGCTGAAGCCAAGTCCTACCAGATATTCTGCGGGTTTCTCCGGAGACCCACCCTGTACGTATCTTAACACTGTTACGACCCATTCCCGGATGTTTCAATATCCGACTTCCAATCTCCGACTACGGAACATCATAGTTACCGTATCTTCCGCATTCTTCCCTTGTTCCACATTTGGTAATTTGTCCGCTGACAAGTATTCACTCGTTTGGCTATTATATTCCCATTTTGGAATATTGTCTCCCCGATATGTCTTATTGTATTTCCATTTTAAGAGTACTTCCGTTTCTGTCTTATTATGGTCTCAGTTTGTAGTACAATAACAAGAAGACTTATATTAGTTTCTGCGAATTTGTACTTTACCTTAGATCTGATATCGACTTAGTTTCTTATTCCTTCTTCCATCTTTCTGTACACTCGATATTCGGAACTCTTCGGAACTCTGAATATCCGTATCTTCCATCGTAAGTCTCACTTCTGAAATTAAGGACTTTGAGCATTTGCGTAGAGGTGCAGCACATAAGCTGAAGCCGATGTCCTGACCCTATCCAATAGTTCCTGACTTCCCGGTGACTTTCCGATAGTTCTGGAATAAGTTCCCGACATGGCACTTAACAAACACCCAGTAGAATACTCCACTGTGGGTGTGGGAAATCCTTAGTGTTTACTTTCCAATCACACACTCACAGGGTGTTCTACAAGCATTATTCAACTATTTCAATAACAGCCCCAGACCATGATGCTAATTCCTTTTAACTTCACATACTCAAAGCTTCGAATGATGTCACATTACATAATCAAAGTCTAGAGCAGTCGAGATATCTTCTTAATAAGCCGGTTTATCTATTTTTGGGTGACCAGGTGTTTATTATATTACATATATTGTTAGATATATGTGTATTATTGTCACTTGACCACATCACATGACAATGACACAACGATGTGGGTCATCACATACGGTTTTTTGCAGCTGCCTAGCTGGATTTACTTCCATTTTGGCCACCCAGCCTGTTTCTGCTTCCACTCTTGGCCATCCTGGGCATGTCTTCTGACTTGAACGGCTCAGATCTTCAAGTCAGGTGAGAACTATGATATCATAGTGGAATTATGGAAACTTTTAAAAGCTTCTAATAATTTCCTATTTAGTTATTTAGATATTATTAAGCAGAACTGTCTACATGTACATATAAAAGAAGGCCTAAATCTTGAATAATGACAATCTACTTTACTACTATCAACAGCACCAGCTCAGAAGCAACAGCCTTCATACTAAAGGACAAGTGTGAAATTATCTAACTGCAAGCACCTACACTTGCGGAATCTTGAACTCTTTGTCAGCACTCTTGAACTTAGCTAATTCATCTAAGGTGGAGGGAGTTCTGTGGCAGGAGGGAGTTCTGTGGCAGGAGGGAGTTCTGTGGCAGGAGGGAGTTCTGTGGCAGGAGGGAGTTCTGTGGCAGGAGGGAGTTCTGTGGCAGGAGGGAGTTCTGTGGCAGGAGGGAGTTCTGTGGCAGGAGGGAGTTCTGTGGCAGGAGGGAGTTCTGTGGCAGGAGGGAGCTCTGTGGCAGGAGGGAGCTCTGGTGCAGTTGGGGGCTCTGGTAAGGGAAGAAACTCTGGCACTAGAACCAATGGAGGGGAGGGACATGAGATGTCTTCAAGCTTTTCAAAGGCTCAGAGGATGTCCCTCAGCTTCCTGGAAACCTTTAGGCTTACTAATCTCTTAAATAAATCTAAATTCTATTACTGAAATCTCTGCCTGTTTTGGTCATTCAAGAGCCCACATTAGGTAACAGCACAGTTAATTGATATTTAAATAAATGCTTGGATATTTGACTCTTGGACAATCTCTCTATTTATAAATTATTTAACAGCTTGTTAAATCTTTATAAATAGTAAACTAAAAGGCTACAAGAAAGCGAAGGCTTATGACAAGTTTCTGCTGACTTATTACACATACATTCAGCTCCCAAACCTTTATTCTCAAGAAGAACTTAACTTTCAAAGAGCATGTCATTACAAGTTCATCTGAATTTGTCAAGAGATCAAACAAATATTGACTTTAGTTGTTTAAGCTTAATAGTGCAGCTAATTAATCTATCAGTATTCAAATTATTGGACCTTTATTTGTTTATTTCTTGAATCCCTTGCCATGTCAATGTTTGTTAACTATTTGAGAGAGTAAATAGCTGAATCCATTACAGCAGGTTGGGTTGTCCTATCAGAAAGTGGTTCTCCAGCTTTCTTCCACACATATTGATGTCCATCTGACCCAATATTATTGATTTTGGTGTCATCAGACCACAACACCCTCTTCCAGTCTTCCACTGTCCAGTTTTGGTATTTGAGGGCAAAGCTTAACCTGGCCTTTCTATGTTGAGCCTTGAGCAAGGGCCTCTTCACCTTGACTACAGCTTTGAAACCATGCTGTTTCAAGATCCTCCTGACTGTTTGTGGTGAGTCATAATGTTGATTGATGGAATTAATGTAGTGTGTGGCCTGGACAGCATTATCTAGCTTGCCAGAGGTCATTTGATGCATGATCCTCCTTTGGTCAGTAGGAGAAAGCTTGGAAGGACATCCTCCTTCCAGGTTTTCTTGTTAAGTTTTTGTGGTGCTGTTCCTAGACCGTATAACTTTCCATTTGTCTGAGTGAGGTGGCAGTACTCATTGTAAATGGATAAGGACTAAATGAATACAAATAGACCTTATATAACCCAAAATATGTGGTGAATTCCAAACCGCAGTGACCTGAGCCCTAATGCTTGTGATCCCTCACTAACCCAAATCCCAGAAAAGTCAACACACTCCCTCAAGCATAAGGGGCTTGCAGTGACCAATCCCACTCCCTCAAACAGATATCCATACTGTCCAAGTCTCCCCACAGCCTGAGCACTCCCTGAAGTTCAGCAACTCCCAATCCAAACTAAAATGCCTCTACTGTGAATAGCAAGTCTCCCAGTCCAAGCTCCCTCACTGCAACTCCCATTCCCAATCAATCCCAAGACCCTTTATGGGAAGTGTGATGGTGGATGGCGATGTCTAAACAGTGATCCGGGACAAACTTGACCTGACTCAGTATTCTGCACAGCCCTTCGTGCCGGTGGCAAAAGTTGATTGTTTATGAGTGATAAGTCTGGCATGATGTGTGAGAATGACAATGAAATGTGAGTGGTGGTATGTGAAGAGTGAAATCTGTGCGATGAACGTCGATGCGCAGAATGGTGATTTGTAGTGACAAGATCAAAGGTGGTCTGCACAGCACCTAACTTTGGTTAACAGTAGCTAGCTGTGATCCATTTATGTTAAGTTTTCATGGTGCTGTTCCTAGACTGTATAACTTTCCATTTGTCTGAGTGAGGTGGCAGTACTTGTTGTAAATGGATAAGGACTAAACAAATACAAATAGACCTTATATAACCCAAAATATGTGGTGAATTCCAAACCGCAGTGACCTGAGCCCTAATGCTCGTGATCCCTCACTAATCCAAATCCCAGAAAAGTCAACATTTCTTTGTCTATATCCATCTCCTGACCAATTCTACTAATAGTAGACTTGCTGAGACCTGTGATAGAGGCCACATTCCTATTGGAGAGTCCATTCTGTAGGAGGGAGATGCCTTGTTCTCTTTTGAGAGGAAAAATATTTTTCATGATGGGAGTGATAGTTAAAATGTGACTTTCACAGTCACATAATTTTTCCTGGAATTTTCCTATGCCTTTAGTATATGATATTATGTATATAGTGAAATCTGTGAAAAGATACATAGGGTCACAAAACTGTCCCAATGATTGGCTATTTTTAAATATTCACTGTGACACCAATGTCCATCAATATTATTTAATATTTGGTAATATAAAAGCTAATATACTAATGTATCTGTGAAAATATTTTCACCATTTTAGGAAATTTATTTGATCAGTTATAAAACATTTAATGGGAATTACCAAAACATTGGGACACTTTTGTGAGTCACTGTACCAAAGATTAAGTCATAACCAATAAGATTGTTTAACTATGACATTTGTGCACATTTAAAATTATAAATATGTAGTCATAGCCAGAAGGAATAGTCTCACTTAGAAATATGAGGATTTTTCAGTAAAACTTTGTATATTGAAGACATTGTGATCATCCATCTATATATATATGTCTAAAGTAGAATCAAGGCTTATAGGATGCTACTATCAGTAGTACAGAATGCTAGTCCTGCATACATACAAGTGTGCCCTTCCCCTATAATTCATCCTGTATAACCCTCTAATCTTTTATAGAAAATTAGATATAATATATAGGATCATCCAAACCAAGATTCTGACCAAAAAAGTTTATAATTGTGGTGGGAGCTGATTCTTTCACAGAGGTCTAAAAGACGTCATTACATTTATGACCGATAACTAGTGATAACAAGCAACAACTACAGCATACAAAATAACGTAAGGTGTTTGAAGAGTCCACAAGATGCCACGGGACAGAAAATTTAAGAGAAGAGATAGAACCATTAAAATTGATAAAGGGGGCGGTATTATATTTATAAAGGAAAAGGAACAGGAAAGCAGTCCCATTGTCTTTATCCACAAAGCTAAGACTAACACGAGTTCATTAGAAGAGCGAGCATTACACCAACCATCACAGTCCACATGACGGCGTTCGTCTTATGGCCCGGATTAGCACCGGGAGAGCCAATGGCAACCCAATCTCTCCATGCTGCTTGCATTTCGACGACAAATGCCTGTGCCTCAGGTGATTGAGATCCGCTCATGGACCAGTTTAAAGGATTAACGACAGGTTGGAGCCAGCCGTATGAGTCAAACTCACATGAGAGGGAAATCAGCACACGGTAAGGGGGTGCTCGGAGGAGGTATAAAACATACATGGTCGCCACCAACTAGGGTCTTTCTGCTATCTTCGGCATGGGGAAGGTTGTGGTATGTTTGTGTGAGTAAGGCGAGACGGTAAGTTGATGCCGCCAGGAGAGCCGTACTTGAAGCATCAATAAATGTGCTTGAATTATCGGCATAATTATGGAAGAGATGACTGCCGTTCTAAATAATAAAGATCTTTCATATAAGGGAGGGAAAGAGCAAAAATGATAAAAAAAACTCACGGTATAGCTATACATCCCATCAAGAATCTCGATAACCCAATTTTGAATATCGATCTGCTCACTCCTGAACTGGTTTGCCATATTCGAGTGTTTTATTGTGGCAAGAACGCGGAGCATACCGGCTGCCGCCCAGGCGTTGCCTATAATTTGGCGGAGTCTCAATACAATGTAACTGAGAAGAAACCCATTTCATTTTACCGGTGGACCAGTGCCCCGGATCATCACCGGAGCCCATCACGATGTGTCTCCATAAACTGACTGTTGGGTCTCGTAGGTAATTCCTATATAGCCTGATTTGGTTATATGATTCAGCCACCAAGCTTTTATTTTGTGTCATAACGCCATAATATGCCAGGAAAGGCGGCGCCATGTAGACGAAATCGCTCCTGAGATCAATTAGTATGTGAGAAATCGGTGATCGTCCCAACGAACCATAATTGAACGTGAGATACTCTGTGACTAATTGCGCCATCGCTTGTTCGAGGCACAGATGTCAATAAGAAGTCTAGCTGGCCCGCCGCTGCCGTTGTAAAATCTGGACGATTTCCACTAGCCCTCGCCATAGTCCAATTGGCAAGAAGTACGGAAACCCCTATACTTGCAGGATCACCAGCAGCACCATCATTTGCGATGAGCGGTTGAGGGCCTGTGGTATTCCTGGGCTGGGATATTGTTTTTATAGCAATAGATATCACTTCCGTTAGATTGGTCGAAGACGACGGGGGTGAAATAGGAGGCGGTAACGGTGTATTGGAGAATACCGAATAGAACGGGGCGTTGAGTTCTGTGAGAGCCTGAGCACGAGTGCCTATTTCCCAACTGAGTAGGCGGCAGAGTCAATGGGCGACAGAACATCATATATCAGGTAGTAAATTCACCTCATGGTCGCACCCTCTGCAAGACGTGCGGTTACCTGCGCCAGCTGATCATCTGTCAATTTTTGCGCGAACGAGCGCGACAAACACAACAAACACGCTAGCGGGGCCAACCATGGCCATGATGTCTTACCGATGGGTGTGAGCATCGGGGGTGGGGGAGAGTGTCAGCTTGCCGTCAACGAGGAGAGAAAGAATAAAAATGGCGCATTTTTAGACAAGTGGGATTTGGAGTAAACTTTAAGACTCTTAGATAGGTCTCACGGTCTCGGCTCGCAGACATCCTGTGATGGAAACTTGATTTTGACCTGTTCTTGCACAAACGGCCTGATACAATTTGTTAGTTTTCTTTTTAAAGTAAAGGGGAATAATACAAAGTAAATGAACAGGAGTGAATTTAGTAGGGGTTTCTTGATTACGTTATACGGAAAAACATTGCGGTATGTGATGACTAACGCATGTTGTCCAGCTCTCACGGGCGGGCATCAAGGGGACGTGAAAGACATAAATAGTAACTTTGCCGCACCCGATCGGCTTGACTGTCCCAAACGCAAGTATTTCGAGATCACCTAATGGTATAATTAAATAATATCCTAAGGCCCCAGTGCCGAGTACTGAACAACGCAAAAGTTTAAAGGAACAAGAGCTCAGGAGTCGTATACTTGTTATTTTGTGTAGCATTTAAGTAAAAATGCCTACCAGGTTGCCACGTATTGTTTGGAATCAATACCGGAAGCATACAGACAGCCCGTTTATGTAACATTTAATGCCACTATTTGTGGAACTTATCTCAGTCGCCATCGACTGAAACGACGATAAATCCTATTGTTGTATGAATGAAATTGAAGACAGCTACGCGGAAGAATAACGCGAACAATATTTCGTCACTAAGGTGGTATTTTGATCATGATCTTTCCATGTTCTCTGACGCTTCCAAATATAATATCTCAGTCGACACGTAAGCGAGAATCGGCTAATATTCACTGGTGCCTATAACAAATATAATATCTACTCAAATGGTGAGTATGTTGAGTGATGAAAAGATAACAAGTAACGTACCTCAAAGGTAGAATCGATTGAGGTATAGTGTATCGGCTAGCTAGTAATAATACTGTATCGGAAACAATAGAAATTAATATGACACAGGGAGAAGGGAAAAATGAATGTGGAACAAAAATATAAGAAATGGTTGTAAGATAGAGAACAACCTTATCGTTAACTGAGCCACTCCGAATACATCGTTGTCCTGAGTACACGTAAGCCTTAACTTACAACACCTTCTACCTCTATAGCACTGTGTATTACCTCCAACCTTTTCTATGTCATCGAAAATGCATTTGTAGACCTGTTGGTCTTCGGGTGATTCCCAGAGATATTCCCTGTCTCCTTCAGCTTTACTTCCAAATGACGTCAAATCTCAGCCTGCCAAACATCTGTATACATAACCTAGTAATGGCGGGAGTCTGTGCTATTTATTTTATATCAACGGTAAAGCTCACAGTTTGTTCTTGTTCACCGTTACGATCAAAGAAGTACGTTTCTCTCAGATCTACCAATGTGCGGTTGTCACACTAGGAATGAGCAAGACTATCAATCTCCCCAACACCCTCCACATCCCCTTTACTCAATGTTTGGCTTTATCAAAGACAGTGGTGAAAGCATTTATCTCTGATAAATCCTTGTCAGACAAAGTAAATGTGACATTCATGTCAATCTCCATAGCTTCGGCGCCATATTTATCCACAATTTCTTTGAGTGTGAAAGCAATGATTGAAAGTCCAGTTTCCTCACATGTGGAAATAATATTGACATCAAGATCATCAGCCCTGGAAAGCACATCAATGGCAGATTTCATTTGGTCTTGATTTAGTTGCCAATAATCTTTGTTCAGTGATGTCCAATAAGCATATAGCTGGTCCTCTACAGCTTCATTGCCAGGAAAATCATGGACAATCCTTGTGCAAATATATGCAATCATAAATAAATGTCACAATGACAAGGTGAGAATATTCACCATGGAGGCAGGCAATTCCTTCATCCCAATTATATCCTTCATTTCATCAGTTAGGCTGATGTCAATGTGATGTTGACCTTAAAAGTGTAGAAAATGAATGGCCAGACTGGGAATTGAACCTAGGGCATCTGCATATATAGTGTTAAGAGTCGTGCATGGAGCTTATTGGAGGGTTTCTGGAGAAACCCATGGAAAAGCCGGTAGGACTTGGCTTCAGCTTATAGGCTGCACCCTCATGAGATCGTCTTGTCCAATTTCAAATGAGTGGATGGGAATCCCGGGGAGTCCAGGAGGGGTTCGTGGGTTGAGAGGTCGGGGAGTTGAGATAAATAGGTTGGAGGTCGAGTGATAGATGAGTTGGAGCCCACAGGCTCTGACGAGGTCAAGCAGTGTGTTTCAAAGAGGAGATTAGAGCAGAAAATGTACTTGAGATTACTGGGGGAAATCTAAGCTGATTTTCTGATTGGATTGTATGTACAACATCTGCCAGACTATATAGACTGTGGAATGAATAACATACCAAATCCAGTAATAATGAAAACTAAACTAGCAAACATGAAACAAGATAAATAAACACCAAACTTGGTGTTAGGAACAGAATGGAACAGAGTGGAGTCTGAGTCGTGACAGGTCATAAAACCATAACAGGAATGGGGCAGGAGTGGAGTCCGAATTGTGACAGGTCATTTGACCATAACGGGAATGGGGCTCAGTTAGAGAGCTGTCGGGTTTTCCAAGTGGGGTCCAGTGACTGGTGCGTGGGACAGGGTCAGAGATAGACAGGAGCGAAGTCCAGTGGGTATTCTGGTGACTGATACATGAAGTAATGAAGGTTGAGCATGGACAGGTCTGATGTATGGAGTCCGGCAGGTTTTCCGGTAAACTGATAATTGGTGCGTGTAGGGTGCAGGTGCATATAAGTTAGTGCCCGGAGTCCAGTGGGTTTTCCAGTCGTACATATAGCAAGGGTGTTACCAATTACACCACCTGTGAGAGATAGGGCTAAGTTCCTAAGAACTTGCACCACTATGATCTCCAATTTTATTAGATTTTTTATGCATTTTATTTCCTGTTATTTTTCTGAGATATTCATTGAATATCTCTTATTAATAGTTCAAAGGTCTATGTATGCCTGTGGGCACATGGACGCTCATGGACACATAGACACATGTATGTATACTAGTAGATCCCCTAAGCATCAAATTAGACATTTTTACCCAGAAATCACAACTTGCTAGACATCCATTGAAGTGTCTGCTGCAAGTTGTGATTGGTGTATTGTCTCAGCCATCTCAAATGGCCATACTCAAACTTGAATGTCTTACTATCTGCTCCATTCTTTTACAGTTGAAGTGTAGAGCTCATCTGTTATGACCGGAAAGCCTGCTGGACTCCAGGCACTACCCTATATGCACCCACACCCTTCACACACCAGTTATCAGTTTACCAGAATACCTGCCAGAACCTGGACATCAGACCTGTCCATGCCCGACCTTCATTATTTCATGTACCAGTCACCGGAACACCTGCCTAGACCCCATGCATGTCTTCCTTGTCTATCCCTGACCCTGTCCCACACATCAGTCACCAGACTCTGTTCAAAAAACCTGACAGCTCTCTAACTGAGCCCCATTCCCATTATGGTCAAATGACCTGTCATGTTTTGGACTCCACTCCCGCCCCATTCCTGTTATGGTCTAATGACCTGTCACATTTTGGACTCTGCTCCACTCCATTCTGTTCCTAACACCAATTTGGTGCTTACTTATCTCATTTCATGATTACTAGTTTGGATTTCATTATTACTGGATTTGGTATGACATTGTTAAGAACTGAAAACTGACTAATGTCAGTAGGCCGATGGGGACTGATCGGAAGGACTTGGCTTCAGCTTATATGCTGCACCCTCACAAGTAACCATCGGGTGTCCTTAAATTTTGGGCAGGTGAGAACTAGTCCTAATGAGTTCCTCTTGGTGAGTTACCGATCGGGACTGAAGGATAAGTCGAGTGTCGGGCCAAGGGGGTCGGGGACCGAGAGTGGGTGAGCACATGCAAAGGTGGAGAGCAGGATACTTAGAGTAAGACTTCTAGAGATGTATGTGGGTGTTCTGAGTCGATATTCTGATTGCCTAGTAACTACAACTACAGCATGTTTATATACAAGTTATTGGCATCTAGAAAATACTATCTAAGAAAAGAGCGGAAACATTATTTGACAAATAAATTTGACTAGGAACAGGAAAGTTACGATAAGTTCGGAGGCCGTGATTAACCGAGAGCAGGATTACGAGAAAAGGAAATAGTCCAAGGATTACAAGTATATATGGGCATATGCGAAACATAGAGTAGAACAGATCATCATAATAAAAAGGGACATATCAGAGTATAACCAGATAGTATGAGTATATTTTGACAGGGGTGTACATGGGGTTTGATCACCATGAAAGCATACGTCAGCATCGGGTGACCAACAGTTTCTGATGCGATGACTTGATCGGTGACTTCAAACATCGATAGGTGGCAATAACCTCGGGGACCATCAGGTTGCAACACAGTCATAACAGACATACATTCCACAGTCTATATAGTCTGGCAGATGTTGTACATACAATCTAGTCAGAAAATCAGCTTAGATTCCCCTCAGTAATCTCAGTACATTTTCTGCTCTAATCTCCTCTTTGAAACACACCGCTATTTACCTTTTTGGGGCACACAGGCTCCAACCCATCTATTACTCGACCTCTGACTCATCACCGCCCAACCCCTTGACCTCCATGGGATTCCCACAGTCGACCCTCCAACTCCTCAACCCACCAACTACTCCTGGACTCCCCAGGATTCCCGTCTGCCCATCTGAAATTGGATGACACGATCTCGTGAGGGTGCAGCCTATAAGCTGAAGCCAAGTCCTACCAGCTTTCACTCAAACTCACTCATCAACTACTGTGCTTGTTAAGGGTCATGCAGGCTCATGGAGGGTTTCCAGAGAAACCTGCAGATATTCCGGTAGGAGTTGGCTTCAGCTTATAGGCTGCGCCCTCATGAGATCATGGTATCCAACCTCAAACAGGCAGATGGGAAACCTAGGGAGTCCAGGTATAGTCAATAGGTCAATAAGTGATAGGTGATAGGTTGGAAGGTCAGTTGGAAAGCCTTTGGGCTCCAATGAGGTCAATAGTGTTGTGTTTCAGAGATGAGAGATAGAGTGGGATATATGTAAGTAACTGGGGGAGGACTTAGTCAGTTTTCTGACTGGATTGTATGTAAAAACATTGCTAGGATATATGTATAGACTGTGGAATGTATGCAATACCAAATCCAGTAGTAATTAAAAGATAAAACAAGTAATCATGAAACGAGACAAGTAAACACCAAACTAGGTGTTAGGGACAGAACAGAATGGGAGTGGGGTCTGAAACATGACAGGTCATTTGACCATAACAGGAATGGGGCTCCATTAGAGAGCTGATGGGTTGTCTGAGGAGTCTGGTAAACTGGGACTTGGGACAGGGTCAGATATAGACAGGGTTGACATGCACAGGTCCTGACAGGTATTCCCATTATCCTGGACATTATGAGTCTCTTGGAAATATCTGAATCAATGAGTTCATTGTTGTGGGTTGCTCTTCCCAGATGACTTACAGGCAACACTAAGATCTTGTGGAGCACTTTAGACCATGAGCACTGCACTGAATTTAGTCAGTCTCATGGATCTTTCCTTTGGGGTATTGTCAAAGGATTACTAGGGACTCTATGGTGCAAATCTTTGGTTTAAGAATGGGAAGAAATGAGATTTTGCTAACCTCATCACAATTGTGAAACCTCAGTCCAGTATATCAAGCAATTAATTAAGCTATACTGCTTCCTGTACAGATTCCATCAAGATCAGAAGGAAGAGATGCATTGTTTAATTCTGAATCTACCCAGGGAATGGCTCTACCTGCTACAAGGCCAACCCATTGATGACATCATGGGCTTACAGACCTATGTGAACAATCTGCAAGGGGCCCTTGTCAATGCTTGGAATCAAATGCACCAAGAACATTATCAGTTCCAAAGGCCTAGAGTAATGATCATGGAACAGGATGAGCCTAGCCCCAAAACTGAGGAAGAATTACCAACTGGGAATAATTTGTCTACTTGTACAGTTGCGGACAATCAAAGTCAGCCAATTTGGTTACCCCATTTTTTTACATTGCCACAAACACTTGGGGTAGTCAAAAACTGTAAAAATATGTATATTGGGATTTAATGAAGATATTTCAACGAGCCGATTTCCATATTTCAAAGATATTTAGTGAGACAACCTCAAAAATTTGGCCACCCTGAAAGAAAATCAGGAAAAATCAGAGAAAATATGCAATTGAGAGCTTTCTATGAGCCAAACATGATTCTACTAAATATATTTGAGGTTTGTTGGAGGATGACAGTACAATACAATATATTTGAAGTTCAGCCATGTGTAGCACTGAAAAGATGAAAATCTGAGGACACTTCGACTCACATTCTTGAGTAGTGTCCAATGGCCCATGGACAACCTCAAAAATGTATCCGAAACATTGCTGGACTTCAAAATCAAGCAGCCCAGTCAAGCATACCCCAGTTACCAAATGGGAAAACCCTGACAGATGACCTCGAGCTATCATTGTTGCCTGATGGTCCACATGGAATCATTAATTCCAGCTTGCTTGTCTGGCCTGAGCAAGGATTGGGCTTATATACTGACAGCACAAGGTTTCTAATTGATAATGATGATGCCAGCATGGGATCAGATGCAGAGGTTGAAGAAGCATCAGTATGCAGAGATTGGGAGGAGGAGGATCTACAGGAAAGCATGGTGAAGTTGGCACTGCATGAAGGAGATAACTTGACAGATGAAGACTTGGCTCCCTTATCAGCTAAGGAAAGTTAAGAAACTGAAAAACTAGTCAGTATCTGTATTGCCTGTGCACTACTATTGAATCTCACCTTACAGAACACAGAGAGGCCCAAAAAGTATGTGCAGGGTCCTGATGTAATGAGTAAATCAAGCGTACACAACACTGTTATTGGAAGGTGAACCACAATCAAACAACCATGGATAGCTTTATATCTTCAGCAGCCAGTATGCAGAGGTTGCCGCAGGGTGGTGCAGGATTTGGCATCAATCCAAAGCTGGTGGTGGATTATCAGCACAGTGTTGAAGTGGAGATCCCAACTGAACATGCAACCTGTGACGAGAGCATCAAGACCCAGATCCCACCCATGATGAATGAGGGGACCATTGGTGTTGTGGTTCCATCTGAAATCGAAGAAGAGAATATGGAGATTACTTCTCTACCAACCAACCAAGAAGATGAAACTGGATGGGAGGATGATCTGGACGAGTGCATCCAGGGCTGTGGTGTCAAGATTCGCAGTTGGGATGTTCTGTGAGCCCAGATTAAGAATGACATGAAAAAAAGTGGTGACACATTACCTATCAACCAAGTCAACCAGCTTCTCATTCTCTGTAATTTTGCAACACTCCGGCTGAAAGGATATGGGAAAATTGATGCAAGCCTTCACATTGCTCAACAATGGCATGAGGGTGAGGGGAGGTATTATGCATGCAAAGTTCAAGCACTTGCATGCCATTATCAGGTTTTCAAACAATTGCCTATAGAGAAACGTGGTGGAGTGAAGATGTCAGGAAGCTTATTGCTTGATGAGTGTGTCAAGACAGCAGCAAGATCATGGCTCGCCTCACAGCCTGTTGGCCAAATCACCCCTTGGAAATTCCAGCATGCTCTCAATAACCAGATCCTTCCTGCACTTTTTATCTCACTAAAACAGCCACTTTGTGAGAGATCAGCTCAGTGATGGCTTCTCAAACTTGGATGGCACTTGACAACACTCAAAAAAGGGATATATATATGCATGGGCATGAGTGGGAAGATGTTGTGAAATATCGTAATGAGATGTTTCTTCCCACCATGGTGAAATTTGAGGAGCAGATGACAAATTTTGAGGGCCCAGAGCTGAGAAAGGTGGCACCAACATTGAGAGAGGGTGAAAAAGAGGTCATACCACAATTTCACGATGAAAGCTGCCTCTCAGTCAATGATTACAAAGCGAAGACATGGCTGGGACCCAATCAGACTGTCTTACAGAAGAAAGGCCGAGGCCATCTTATTCACATTTCGGAATTCATAATCATAGGTCATCTCATTCTTTATGGTACTCAAGGAAATATTGTGGATGAAGCTCGAAAAATCATCTATCCGGGTTCTAACAGTGATGCATGGTGGGATACAAAACAGCTACTTGCCCAAGTCAAGCATGCAATTGAGCTGTTTGAGAAAGTTCATCCAAATTGTGTTGCACTTTTATTTTTGACCAGTCATTAGCACATGCATCACTAGGTCCTGATGCCCTCAAAGCTTTCAAGATGAACAAGTCCAATGGTGGGAAACAGCGTATACAACATGATACAGTCATCCCTGAATCAAATCCAGTTGCTGAACATCGAGGGAAAGTACAAAAGATGACCCTTCCAGATGGAAAACAGAAAGGTTTAGAACACACTCTTACTGAGTGGGGTTTTGATGTTCACAAAATGCACACCAAGTGTGTGCCAGTATGCCCATTTGAAAATACTGATTGTTGCATGGCCCGGCTACTCAGCAAACAAGAGGACTTTGTGAACCAAGAGTCTATGCTCAAGTCTCTTATCAAGAAAGCTGGACATGAATGTATTTTTTTACCCAAGTTCCACTGTGAGCTCAATCCAATTTAGATGGTAAGTTTACATTATCTTATATCATATAGTTGTTAAAGTCTGATACATTGTTTAAGTACTGGGGGTGGGTCAAGTATCGTTACCGTGAGGTCCCCAAGAAGAATTTCACTGAAGCAAAGGAGATTGCCCTCCGCTACCTAAGTGCATGCCCTACCAATGTAATTCGCAGGTTTATTAACCATTCCTGGTGGTTCATGAGTGCATACCAGAAGGGGCTTACTGGTAGTGCTGCTGCATGAGCTGTCAGAAAGCAAAAACAACACCGTCAGGTTTCTAATACTGCAATGATGTCAATTGACGCTGTTCTAAACCCTAGCTAGCTTACAAAATTCTACATACTTTGGCCAAAAATTTGGCCACCCTAAAACCTAATGGCAAAAATGTTAGAAAAATGTTTTTCAGTGTACTTTGACCAACTGAATCCAAATCCGAAATTAGTTTCTTGCCAAAAGTTCTCGATCATGAGATATCAAACTTGCTGACTTTGATTGTCCACAACTGTAGTCATATTCTTGTTAGTGAAACTGGAGATAGAAATGCTATAAGAAAGTCAAGCCCAGTATCAGGCAAAAAAACATGGGAAATTTGTCTTCCAGAGGAGTGACAAGAAGAGCATTGTGAAGCCTTCTTGTTAAGTTCTGGATCTCTGGGTGGATTTTCCAATGGATATTCTGGACACTTCTTGGAATGTGTCCATGGAGTTCTGGAGAATTAGTCTGGGAGTTTCCAGGGATTAGTCTGGGGAGTATCAGAATATTACCAGAGTATGGGATGGACTTGGCTTCAGCTTATGTGCTGTGTGTGCACTCACTCAAGTGTCCATATTTCAGAGGGTGGATATACACTGGAGTATTTATGGACACTTGGAGTTCCAGAGAGCTCTGGATATCAAGCATTCAGAAAGAACAAAAGAGCAGATTAGATCAAGACTAATTTGAGATACAAACTAATTTGAGATCAAAACTGAGGAGTAAGTACATGACTATGGAAGACTATATAGATATTCCAATAATTGTACTACAAGTCTGGGAGTATAATAAGACCTATTTGGAACTGTTTCCAAAATAAGCATATACTGTAATAACAAGTCAGATAAATGAGGAAACAAGGATGGGGACAGATCAGGGAATAAGGGCAAGAACAATAAACAAACAAATGAGCATCTGTCAACCAGTCAGTTACCAAATGTGTAACAAAGGAAGGGAGTCAGAATATCCACAGATATCTGATACTATCTGGAAATGGATCCTAACACTATAATGATTAGGTGGGCATATTTTTGGGAAAGCCACAGGTTCTGGGTAAGTTGGAACGTTGGCATAGAAAAGGGTTTGACAAGGATGATCTGGTGAAGGTTGAGGCACAGACCAAAGTATCTAGAACAAACACTGGGAGTCTGACTGGAAGTCTGGGCCAGGGAATGGCTAGGGACATATGGAGAAGCCAACTGTCAAAGGGCAGAGTCTGATGGGTTCCAGGTCATAACAGGAGGTGTCTAGTTGAGGGCAGAATACCAGAATGGGATTGAGTTTGAGGGATGAGGGTTGGGTTCTGGCAGATTCCAGATCTTGATACTAGTCTGGAAGATGGTTCAGAACCTGATATGATATCCAGGAAATACACCATGGAGTCTCCGGGAACAGAGCTTTACACTTCTAAAGAGCGCTGTATTTGCAGATGTTTGGAACATTTTAAGATTGATTATCTGCATCCAGGCAAGATGTCTCATCACATCTCAATCAACAAATGTTCTGCACAAAGTTTTGTAGAGGAAACTGAAGACCAGAGGTTGTAGAAGCAGTTCATGGATTAAGCATACACGGAAGGCTGGAAGTGTGCATATTGACTAGAGGGTGGATGCCATGTCGCCACTGTTTCCCAAATTCCTGAGTCCTGTCCATCCTTGAGAGAAGACAAGAGGTTGTAGAAGCAGTTCATGGATTAAGCATACAAGGATAAGTAAATAACATCGATAATGAATCCATTTTCATTTCCATCTATGTCCCTCAATTAGGGGATGATGTCACTGTAAAGACAGGATTTAGTTCAAACATGAAGAAAGTAGCAGAAGTATATATATCAATGTCAGATAACAACTTCCTTGGAAAGAGAGATTGGCTGGATGCTCATCATCACAACCTTAAAGGTCTGACAGAAAGAGAGAATTCACAAGAGCTCAAATTACCATCCATGGAGGAAGTCATAGATGAAGAAATTCTAATTAATTGACCCAAACATGTCAGTAAGGATTATCTCAGAGGATCCCTCTCAATCAAAGGAATTGGAAGAGGAAAGCTTCTCTTTCAACCCTGGGCCATTTCCTAGGCTAATACCTTGCAAGGATTCAGACTTGGAAGAAGAAGAAGAAGATCTTTCCCAAAGGAATGCTCCTACAGAACACAGTAGCAGATGCATCAGAAGAGATGTCAGATTAGCAGTGGAGAAGGAAAGTAAGAGGCCTAAGATACAATACCCTCAATCTAGCCAGATAATGAAAGAAGACATGACCATCATGTATGTATCAAAAAAGGGACCCTCCAAGTTGGTTACTCCAGCATAGGAATTTCTGCACTGCACATACAGTGACTCAAAAAACCCTTCACATGTTTGGTACTTCAGACTTATATCCCTGATAACTCAAAGAATAAAAATGCAAAAATATCAAGAATATTTGTGAATATGCTCTATCATATCTAGATTATGGAAGCATGGTGCCATTACATAAGCTCCAAATATGGAAATATTACAAATATTTATATACAAGAGACTCATGTGAAGGGTTTTTTTGCTGACTACATATAGACTCTTCTGAGCTCATTAGGATCAGATTGGATGTGGGGACTGACCTCTCCTTGATTTCAGAAGATTTTTATAAGGGACTAGAGAACCAACCTACAGTGGCTCAAAAAAAACTGTTCCAATGTTTTCTCACTTTTGAAAGGTTGGGTTGGCATGGATTACTGACATAAGCAGAAAACCTAAGTAAATTATCAAAGGTACTATGGGATCATGGCTTGAAGGTAAGCCTTGGTTCATCTGATTTGAATCAATAAAAAAACAAAACAGCTACTCATTGGGACAGTTTTTTGACCTATGATTATTTTACTATCAAGTACTTTGTATGCCCCCCTTTTTCCTTTATAACGGCCCTGATCCTTCTAGGCATACTTTCTATTAGATCTTGGCAGACTTCTGGTTGGATTGCATTCCACTCCTCCACCACTCTCTCCCACAATTCATGTACTCCCTTGGGTGATGTGTTCTATTTTTGAAGTTGGCATTTGAGGTGTTCCCAAAGATGTTCTATGGGGTTAAGATCAGGGGATTAGGGAGGCCAGGATAGTACTTGAATTTCCTTGTCCTCAAACCATTTTGTTGCCAGCTGAGATGTATGTTTAGGATCATTATCCTACTGAAAGTAGTGGTTGGCCTCCTCCATTTCCAACTTTTCAAAACTTTCCACTACTCCCAGCTCCAAAATTTGACAGTATTGTTCAGCATCCATCCATCCCCTGTACTTCTATGAGCTTTCCCCATTCCAACCCATACAACCCCATACCATGAGGTTATTTCCTCCTCCATGTTTGACTGTTGGTGTTGTAGTCCTGTCAGACACTGGTTCTCCTCTTTGTTTCCACACATATGACTTTTCATCTGACCCAGTCCTGTTAATATTGATCTCATCTGACCATCACACCCTCTTCCAGTCCTCCACAATCCAATTTTTATAATATTAGGCAAATTTGAGCCACTTCTGATGATGAATGGCTTTGAGCAATGGTCATTTTTGCTTTGTTGCAGAGTAAAAACCATTCTCCTTCAGTATATTTCTGACTGTTTGGGGAATGACAGGGTTGGAGATGATAGAATTAATGAATTGGGTAGCCTGAACTGCATTATCAAGCTATCCAGAGCTGATTTGATGGATTATTGACTGTTTGTCACAACCAGAAAGCTTGGAAGGACAGCCCCCAGGATTGTTCTCCTTGTTCCCATCCACTTCCCTACTAATCCTATTCACAGTACTCTTGCCTAGACCAGTTCTTTCCTGGATTTGGCAATAGGAATGGCCTTCATTGAGGAGAGAGACAATAGAAGAGTGTTGAGCAGCAGAAATAGATCTCATGATGGTGGTAAGAAGTCAGGATGTAGTTGAACCACTTTAAACCTGTCAAACAAATACAAATAAAGTTATGTGACATGTTTTATTGTTCCCACAGCCTCCCTCTGCCTTATACTGGTGCATAACAGTAGGAACACAGGTCAAAAAATGAAGGGTCAAAAAACTGTCCCAATGAGTAGCTGCTTTGTTTTATTTATTATTTAATGGGTTTTGATTCAAATCACATGAACCAAGGCTTACCTTCAAGCCATGATCCTATAGTATCTTTGATACATATAATAGACTGAGGTGCATGAGTATCCTTTCTCTACTCTATATATATTCTAAATGTAACAATAGATGGTATGAGCAAAGGAATATAGAACAAAGAGAAGATTGGGACAAGAAGAACAATGGTTCATAGGGCCACATTTTGGTTCCTCATATGGCCTCATAGTTCCTTTGTTATTATAGACTTGTATTTGTTTTGTTCTTCCAAAAACAGTAATGGAGTTTCTATGTTGTTGTCCAACAAAGCAAAGGTACTGTATTTTATCATCATTTAAAACAGTTTTTCTTTTCAATTTTCTGCCAGATTGTTCTTAAGCACATATGTATCTTCCAAAGAAGACCATGCTGAAACTTTGCATGATGTTCAAAGTACATTGCAGGGTTTGCTCAAGGCTGCAACACTAAAGGAATTTGATCATAAGTGGGAAGAAGTACAGATAGAGTGGGTAGATCAGCCTATTTGGTTGCAATACATGGAAAGAGAATGGGTGTCACAGAAGGAATATTGGGGTGAAAGCATGGCACAAGGTATGTGCTTATTCCATTGTAATTTGAAATCAATTTTAAACATGGTTTGATAGCAGGCATACTACAGTATTGATACCAACAATTTTATTGAAAGCTGGCATGCAAATCTGAAGATAAACTACATTAGTCAAAAGCAATGAATAGACTATATTATTAGAATTTTAATGCAGGACATTGAACTAGATTACTTGTGGTCACATCTTCATATTGGACTTGGTTTCAAATGATGAGCTCTGCAAGGCAGAACATAAAGCTCAACAGAAAGCAAATGAATTACCATTCAAAAATGCAGAAAGCCAAATTGAACAATCTGAAAATCAGGTAATATTTATTCTATATAAAAATGTGGTATTTACTGAATGTAGTTTAGTTTATTATAGGATCATTCTTGCATGATGAGGTCTTTTATACTGTGGAAATCAAAGACAATGGTTTCACTAGATGTAGCTGTCCAATATCTACACAAACTGCACTTGCCTGAAAGCAGATGTTCCTTGCCACCATGAACAAACAATACTACTAGTCATGTGACCTCAGAGCAGAAAAGCAAGGATTAGTAGGAAAAATACAGACAGAAATGGATAAGTTGGCTAATAGCAGCATTTGGAGATTTGTAGAAACAGATGCAGGTCTCAACCCAGTCTCACAATCATCCTCAATGCAGCTTTACAGTGCAACAAAAATTTTAGCTTATCTCATAAAGGAGATTTTATTAGACAGGCTTGGCTAACACTATGTGGAATATGCAATTTTTTTAAATATAATCAATGTAATAATTTTGAACAACATCATGTGGTCTCCAATCAAACCAAAGAATTTTCATACATGGGCCATATATGCTACTGTTGTTTCTTCTACAAAATAGAATCACTCACACCACAATCTTCAACGCCAAAACCTCAAATTTCTGAATATTTGGTGGCTGCGCCAACAATGCATCTGCATTCGCCATTAATGCGGCCGCCACCGGGCCATTAAGATGCGCCTGAATGCCACTCTCCGCTGCCGCAGTGTCGAATATACCAAACTCAGTCTCGCTTACGCGGTAGGCAAACCACTGTAGTGTCTCGGGCTCAGTTTGAACCAGGGGGAGAGCGCTAATAAGAAATTCCTTCACAGCCTCAGCCTTCTCGGGCTTTGCGTGAAGTGGGACGTATAATCCCAGCTTTGCGGTATTTGTGGCCGATTCTGGACGAACCATGGACCCGAGAATTTCAACCGAGTTGATTTCTGGGCCGTTGTCCAGCAGGGACGGCGCGTTGACCATGAGAGCTTCGGCGACTTTCCCCGAGAGATGTGCATCTTTGCCTGCAGAAGTAGGGAAAGTATCGAAGATGGCGTGTTTGGTATCCGAGAACTTGATACCATACCTGTAGAGTCCCCATCAGCTTATTAGTCTAAATTCATTATTATAGCACGACAGAGTACCATACCATTGGATCGTCTCTGGTTCTTGGTCCACCAAAGCTCTCCCTCCAACGAGAAAATCAGAAAGAGTCACTCCTTTCTCCGCTTTAGCATTCAATGGTACAAAAAGACCAACTGTAGCTGTTTCGGGGAGTATCATTGTCCGCTTTATAATAAGTAGAGAGCGACAACGGGTACCTACGTTTAGACATGGTTTGTGTTGGAAGTCAGAATATCTAATAGATGTTGATTCAGCGCGTTGTACTTTATAAGTCTCGTAGTGTGAGAGTCAAGGCCTGAGGGTGGGAAATCTGTCTTGGCAAGCAAAAGAGTTATATTGCGTCGCCACCGCAACCAGAAATAGATCGGGCCGTGCTCAAGCCGGCGGAAGTGAGATACAAGAAGTGTAAGAAGTATGATTAGGGAAAGCGGAAGGGTGGGTGCAAAATAAATGGAACTCGAACTCTTTGGAGACTATCGAGTGGGGAGTTAAGACGAGACGAGATGCGAAGAAAGGAAAACAAGTACCTATCGAGTGCGGAATTAAGACAAATATCATGTGCCTCCATTAGAGACCATGGACAAATTAATTTGTCCAAGACAGCTTAGTGGAGTAGAAGAATGCATTCCCACAATGTATTTATACAGAGTATATACATATAGTGGAATTGTGTTGAATTAGGCTCTTGCACTCAGGCCGTCGCCAAGTCTAAACGGCTACAACACGCCGTATCGTTCCTTACACATATACCATGTCTTACTACCATTGTTTCACCCCCATATTGATCTCGCATATTTAGTCTTCGTTACTCGCAACCCCATACCTCAGTCGAACTATTTACTCGTGTCGACTGAGGTATGTTACCACTACTACATCCTTTCACCTTATTAACTTACTCTATGTACTGTAGCGTATTTGTTACAGGTAGTAAATAAGAGTCGAACCACTTACTCGTGTCGACTGAGCGTATTTGTTACAAATTGCCATGATGTATTTTTGATTAGATCTATGTCTCAGGCGACATCCTAAAATAGAGAGCCCACAATGTGGAGTTCCATCCAGCTCTTGTGTATGTACCATTGTGGGTGTAATAAATGCCAAGAGTCTTTGTCTCTGTCCATGTTTGGATGAGCAGACCTCCAGTAGAAGCAAATCCAGGGGCCACAGGCTCCATTGCACAAAAGATGCTGATGGGTGTTGGAAACCACTGTCACAACCATCACAAGTTGGTCACTCCTGCAGAACAATTGCTTCTAAACTTCATATTGGGCACTCTACAGTATCAGAAATTCACTCCCAACTCCCTGGTCCACTTCCAACACCTTCCAGAGGTTGTCCTCCCAAACTCTCCCCCAGGGATCATCACCACCTGGCTCGTTCTATCACCTCTGGACAGGTTGATAATGCCTCCCAAGCCAAGTCCCACCTCTCCCTCAATGTCTGCACACAGACAATTAGAAATGCATTGAAGAAAGAGAATTTGAAGGCTGTGGTGAAGGCCAAAAGACCTCTTCTTGCCTGTCGACACATCAAGGCTCGATATGAGTTTGCTATCAAGTACCAGCATTGGACTGACGAGGACTGGTTTAGGGTTATCTTCTCAGATGAGACCAAAATCAATCATTTGGGCTCTGATGGGAGGTTGTGGGTATGGAAAAGACCAGGTTCTGCACTCATTCAGCAGCATATCAATGGAACTATCAAATTTGGAGGGGGGAGTCTAATGATTTGGGGATGTATGACAGCACATGGTGTGGGGTACATGTGCAAGATAGATGGGAGGATGGATGGGGAAATGTACAAGGACATATTGGAGGACTATATCTTCAAAACAGTGGAGTATTATGGGATGGACAGGGAAAGGTTTGTCTTCCAGCAGGACAATGACCCTAAACACACTTGCAAGTTGGCCAAGGATTGGTTCAAGGACCATCAGGTGGAGGTTTTAGACTGGCCTGCACAGTCTCCAGACCTGAATCCAATAGAACACTTATGGTGGGAGTTGAAGAGAAGGCTTGGAACATACCCTGAGGCACCCAAGAGCATATTGGAGCTCTGGGAGAGAGTGGAGGTGGAATGGGAGGGTATTCCAAGGGAGAAATGCCTTGAATTGATCAAGAGCATGCCTAGAAGGGTTGCTGCAGTACTAAAGGCCAAGGGGGGGTACACTAAATACTGAAACTGGTAAAAACTAGTAATTAATTACAAGAGCAAAAAAAGTGTCTGGATGCACCATGTCCATTATTAATTTCCTACTAAGGAAAGCTATGATGTCATGCTTATGTCATCATGTAGGTCAGATGTATACCTCTTACCTCTGATTTAGTCAGAATTTTATCTATTTTATTTCTGGAGCTGTAAACCCATCTTTCCAATTTCACCAAACATCCGGACACTTTTTTGGGTCACTGTACTTCATTGAACGAGGCTTTCGAGTTCGATCAGTAGAATATTATTTGACTTTATTGAAGAATAATTGATTCGTGACAACTACTGAGCCAATGTTGGCTTAGTGGTTTCCAACATAAAGTACTCCAACCTGAATATCAGTAGTACCTCCCCTATGACCTGTTTTAAGGCCAGTAGCCAACATTGTGTGTGGGGGTGTTACGACCCATTCCTGGATGTTTCAATATCCGACTTCTGACCTCTGACTACGGAACATCATAGTTACCTTATCTTCCGCATTCTTCCCTTGTTGCGCATTTGGTAATTTGTCTGTTGACAAGTATCCACTTGTTCGTCTATTATATTCCCGTTTCGGAATATTGTCTCCCTAATATGTCTTATTGTATTCTCGTTTTAGAATACTCCTATTTCCGTCTTATTATGGTCTTAGTTTGTAGTACAATAACAAGAAGACTTATATTAGTTTCCGCGAATTTGTACTTTACTTTAGATCTGATATCGACTTAGTTTCTTATTCCCTTTTCCATCTTTCTGTATGCTCGATATTCGGAACTCTTCGGAACTCTGAATATCTGTATCTTCCATTGTAAGTCTCACCTCTGAGATTAAGGACTCTGAGCGTTTGCATAGAGGTGCAGCACATAAGCTGAAGCCAACGTCCTGACCCTATCCAATAGTTCCTGACTTCCTGGTGACTTTCCGATAGTTCCAGAATAAGTTCCCGACACAGCACTTAACTGGGGGCCAACTAGATATTAAGTAATGCTTATTCCTCTTAATGCCAAATACAAGTTATTTTGCTACTTGTTTTGGGCTTCAAACTATTGGTATGGGCAGGGATTGTTAAGAACAGAAAACTGACTAATGTCAGTAGGCCGATGGGGACCAATCAGAAGGACTTGGCTTCAGCTTATGTGCTGTGCCCTCGCAAGTTACCGTCAGGTGTCCTTAAATTTTGGGTGGGTGAAGACTAGTCCTATCAAATCCCTCACAGTGAGTTACCAATTGGAGACTGAAGGATAAGTCGAGTGTCGGGCCAAGGGGCCAGAGACCGAAGATGGGCAAGCGCATGCAGAGGTGGAGAACAGGATACTTAGAGTAAGGCTTATAAGAGATGTATGTGGGTGTTCTGAGTCAATATTCTGATTGCCTAGTAGCTACAATTACAGCAGGTCTATATACGAGTTATTGGTGTCTAGAAAATACTAACTAAGGGAAGAGTGGAAAATACTATTGACAAATAAGCTTGACTAGGAACCAGAAGGTTATGATAAGTTTGGAGGCTGTGATTAACTGAGAGTGGAATTATGAGAAAAGGAAATAGTCCAAGGGTTACAGGTATATATGGCATAGGTGAAACATAGAGTAGAGCGGATCAACATAAGTAAAAAGGGGACGTATCAAAGTATAACCAGATAGTACGAGTATAATTTAACAGGGGCATAAATGGGGTTTGATTGCCGTGAAGGCATACATCAGTGTCAGGTGACCGATGGTTTCCAATACAAAGACTTGATTAATAACTAGAAACATTGTATCCTTGGGGACTGTCAGTTTGCAACAGGGTTGTGACATGGTCATAACAGTATCCCCCCATTTGGCCAAAATCTCAAGGAAGCCAAAAATCTAGATCTTGTATGTAAAACTTGTTAGGTACAGGTGGTGTGTCAAGACATCATGTGACCTGGTAAAAATTTACATATAAAAATTCGAGGGGTGCTGGTGCTTAAGATTTTGACTCTTTCCCTTCAACCATGATGACCATAGGTTCAGGTTCTAAGCCTTTCCCATCCAGGCCAACTGTCACCCCCATATCAGGTCCGAGTGGACCCCCAAATGCACAAGAGCATTGTTGGCTTCTCAAAGAGAAGAAGAAGGTGTGCAAGGAAGAGGAGCATAAGGAGAAGGAGGAGCTGGAGGCAATAGAGGTGGAGGAGAAAAGGTTGGCAGAGGCAGAGGCTGCACGCAAGCATTGGGAAGCCATGCTTGCAAAGAAGAAGTGGGAGGGTAAAGTAAGTCAGAGCTTTGTCATCTTTGCGACTTCTCTGACTTTCTTTTAGTGCAAGGTGGTGACACCATCAGATTCCAATGATGAGGAGGATGAGGAGGACAAGGAGGATTACTGGGGCATTCAAGCCCCAAGGTGTGTTCGGACTCCTAGTATTTTAGTTTTCTAAAATTTCTTGATTATAGAAACAGAAACTGGCCCTTAAGGTGGGGCCCAAAAACAACCTGAAGTGAAACTGGTGCACCAAACGTGGTTGGACTTGCTATCCACGGGCGAATGGTCAGGGCCATACCTGTCAAGAGTGTGCCAACCAAAAACTCGGCTGCACCTTCCTGGATACCGATGGGAATGGGTCCTATCAAGAGCGGCAGGCAGATGCCTTAGAGGAACAAAACTGGCTTATGTGCACATATTTCTCGGAAATGACTCGGTTCCGATATGAGCAACTGCAATAACAAGGCCTGATCACTGAACAACTGTGACTATTGGGCATGGGGCTGGAGAAACAAACCAGCACCATAGAGTCTCTTGGGGAACAACTTGAACAGTACTTAGAGGTGTTAAGTTCCAAAGAAGTTGGGCCTGGGGTTGGGATATCGGGAAAAGTCGGTGAGGAGGTGTTGGTGGTGAAGGGGAAAACTTGGAGGCCGGGAAGAAGGAGAGGTCATAGAGGAGACTTATAGATAGTTGAATATAACGGTTTTCTTTTAAATCAAAACAAACAAAAAGCAAAAAACATAAGACATAGTTGGAAAGAGGTTGGATACCGCATGAAAATTAGAGAGAGCCTAAGGGACTGGGTTTGTTCGGATATGCTTGATGAAAACCTAAGATGATTTCTGACACATTGCTGAGCTCTGTAGCTAGGATCCATGAAGTTTCTTCATCTGTACCTTCATAGCCAGCCCATTTGACCAAATAAAGTAACTTGCATGAGTGTCGGCAATTGTCAATCTTGGAGTCTAGGATTTCCGATATCTCAAATTCAGGTTCTCTGTCAATAATCACAGGTGGAGGTGGTGGTTGTATGCAATCCAGTATATTGTTAGCAACACATGGTTCTAACATAGATACATGAAATACCAGGTGCACTGCACACATGTTGCCGAGAAGCTGAAGTGTCCATGAAAGTGTGCTGGCTTGTGCTATAACTTCAAAAGGACCTAAATATTTTTCAGAGAGCTTCTTAGAAGGTCTAGTAGTTCGGAAAAACTCAGCTTTAATGAATACTCAGTCTCCAATCTTAAAATCAGGAGGTGGAAGTTGATTCTTATCTGCACACCATTGGTATCGTTCTTGGGCCATTGCAATAGTTTTTTGAAGTTCTTAATGTAGCTTGTCAAGGTTTATAATGAAGTCTTGGGTGCAGGTGGATGCAAGATCGTGTTCCGGGTAGATTGTGATATTGGGGTTGTAGCCTTTGTTTGCAAAGAAAGGCGAAATGCCAGTAATGGCATTCAGTGCATTGTTATATGTGAATTCAGCTAGTGATAGTAGTGATTTCAAATTATCTTGTTGATAATTACAATAGACACATATGTACTGTTCCAAGGTTTGTTTCATGTGTTCAGTTTGGCCGTCACCTTCTGGGTGATAGCCCAAAGTGAAGTGTAACTTCATGTCTAGTCCTTTTCTGAGTGATCTAAAGAAATGAGAGACAAACTTGGATCCACAATCAGATGTGACATGTGACGGAACACCATGTTTGGAAAATACATGGGTGATGAATAGATCAGCCAACTGTACAGATGCTATCGTGTCATATGTTGGAATGAAAATACTTTGCTTTGTGAACCTATCCACAACAACTAGGATTGCTGTATGACCTTCGGATGCCAGTAGGTGCTCAATGAAATCCATAGAAATTGAGTTCCAGGGTTTTTCCGGTATCGGTAACTGTTTGAGTAGGCCATATGGTTTGTGTCACTGTGATTTAGAGTGTAAACACATTGTACAGGATTTGCAATAGTGCTTAACAAAATCTCAGATGCTAGGCCATGTATGTATATTCTCTTCTAATGAGTGCAAGAGTCTTGTTGAGGCTGAAATGTCCTGAGATTGGGTGGTCATGCTTATGTTGTAGGATTCACAGCCAAAGGGTGTCGGAATCCAGTACATAGATGTGGTTGTCAAGTCAAATGAAACCCTGCAAGTCTAGTGACCATTGGGGTTGATCGGGTTCGGACGGGTTATCAAGGTGTGCTTTGGTGACTGGGTCTAATGGAATTGCTGATAGTACATATGTCTTGATGTAACTTTTCAGTATCCATAAGGATAACACTTTGCAAGACTGGATGAATGAGGTAAGTAAGTGGCTTGGATAGATGCGGACAGTTGTTCAGTTGAAAACATAGGCTTAAAGTTATGTGGATTAACTGTGGTGTAGTCGCTACTCCCCTTATGATGTATTTTAATACTATTTTCCAAAAAAGGAGTCCAGTGGTCTATCAAAATGTGCAAATACTCAATTCACTGCAAGGTAAAATAATTTAAGTATTTGATATTAATCAGTGGCAGCCTGAATAGACTTAGAACCCCTGAAGTCAAGAGTTTACTTGAATATATGCACCCTACTTCGCAAAGAAGGTTTTGAGAGCTGCTTTTGTAAGCTGTTCTTTTTCTGTGAAAACAACTACTAAAATATGAATAACAATTCACTGATTCCGAAACTAGATTCAACTTCAATTCTAGCTAGTTTATATATATTTTATACTATTTATCAAACAGTAAAAATATTTATAAACAGGTCAAAAGATTAGATATAGAATAAAACACTATTTGGCTAATATATGCTTTATTTACACTAACCTACAGGGTCTACTGTGATACTAACTTATCAGGATCTTAATGTAGTCTTAAGGCTTCTGCAAGAATATTCTCAGTATTTATTTATGCCAAAAACCGGGTAGAAATTAGAATATACATATGTATCCCTAATCTCAATATAACCTAAAATATTTATTACTTTAATTGATAACCAACAACTCAACTAGAGGTGGATAAGTAATAAAGGATAGCCAGCTACTCAACTAAGAGGTGGCAAAGGGAACAAAAGTCAACAACTCAGATTGAGGTGACAGGGGGAACAACAGATCAGTCAACAACTCAGATTGAGGTGACAAGGGATCTGATTGGGCTAACAACTCTGATAGAGGTGGCAAGGGTTTCCAACAGCTCTGATAGAGGTGGAATTAGATGTCCAACTGCCCAGATTGGGGTGGAGTAGGCTGCTTGCTGCAGTGACACACAGATGTGGTGGGTTGATAAGATGATATGATATATTCAAGGCTGGAGCTGAGCTCCTTATATACATTTTAGTCTGAGACATTTAGAAGATTCTAGAAGATTGAATGATGTCATTCTGGGAGGAATGATGTCATTTAGAATTTTATAGAATTTTCTAGAGCATTGTGGAAGGTTCTAACTACTTCTAAGACACTATAGAATGTTCTTGGCATAATAGAACATTCTAGAATCTTATAGAATATTCTACAATATTCTATCTACTATTAGTACCTATTATCTACTGTTCCTTTGGAAGCCACTGGAATATTCCAGGGAGTTTCTGGTTTTTGCTGTAGTAGCATATATGATGACATAATGCTCTCGTGCCTGTTTGTGTATGACACCCCACATCTTGTGACTGTCACATCTTGTGACTGTCACGCACTCTTGTCACTGTCACATGCCTTTGTGACAACTGTCACTTGTTGTGTTGGCTTTCCCGCACGCCATGTAATAAGCGCCAGGTGGCTGATTTTATATTAGTATATAATTATTATATTTACTTTTAGTTAATTATAAATATAATAATATTTTATTATAATAATATATAAATATATATTTTGCCTTGATTATGCATGATTATTTCACATTGCATTTTGTTGTTATCAGAGTTTGAAATGTCATGTGAATATCATGTGATCTCTCGTGCGTTGTGAATAAGTGCTGAGTCACCAGTGTATGACATGTTAATCAAAAAAGAATAAAAGATAGAAATTTCATAGCTCTCTCAATTTATTAGATACAAATACAAAATAAATTGTATAATTTCAAGATAAATCAAGACAATATCGTACAGTTTTATTGTTGCAATATAGTTACATTTAAATTTTCTTTTTCACAATTTGTTAGGGGAGATTAGTTAAAAAATGGAAAAAAACTAAAAATACATAACACCCCTCTTTAGGATAGATGTCACATTGTCTAGTCATAGCATCAGGTTTTCCACCAAGGTGGCCAGGACAGAAGCAGATGACCATATTGAAGGCAGAGAGGTATTCGGACCATTGGGCTTGCTGACAGGTGAGTAGTTTTGTGGTTGAAAAGTAAACCAAAATTCTTGTGGTTGGTTATAACATCTATCGGATGAGCCAATCCTTCCAGATAATGTCACCATGTCTTGAAAGCTTCAAATATCGCGAGTAGTACCTTATCGTGAATGTCATAGTTGAGTTCAGGTGCCGAAAAGGTGTGAGACAAGAAGGCTACTGGGTGGACTTCACCATCAGTGTCCAGAATGGACAATATCACAGCAAGCACATAATCTGAGGTGTCAGTTTCCACAATGAGTTGAACATCGGGCTTCCAGTGTGACAAAATAGGGGCAGATGTAAACACACTTTTCAATTCTCAGAATGCTGTGCAGCATTCTTCAGAGAAATTCCATGGGGCGTCTTTACAAGTAAGACAAGTGAGCGGAATGGTAATTTTTGAGTAGTTGTGAATGAAATGATGATAAAAATTGGCAAATCCTAAAAAGGACTGAATGTCCTTAACCTTTCAGGATTCCAGCCAATCTTGAATAACTTGAATTTTAGAGTTGTCCATGCAGAGACCATCAGGTCCCATCATGAAACCTAAATATTCAACTGTATTGATATCAAATGAACATTTTTTACCATTTGCAAAAAGACCATGTTTTCAGAGTCTTCGGAGAACTTCACGGACATGTTCGTCATGAAGTGTAGGGTTGTTAAGAACTGAAAACTGACTGATGTCGGTTGGCTGACAGGGACCGATCGGAAGGACTTGGCTTCAGCTTATGTGCTGTGCCCTCGCAAATGTCCATTGAGTGTCCTTAAATTTCGGGCGGGCGAAGACTAATCCTAATGAGTTCCTTTCGGCAAGATACCGATCGGGACTGAAGGTTAAGTCGAGTGTCGGGCCAAGGGTCACTGACTGAGAGTGGACGAGCATACACAAAGGCGGATGAGGGAATTCTTAGTACAAGACTGCTAGAGGCGTAAGAGGGTATTCTGAGTCAATATTCTGATTGTGTAATAACTACAACTACAGCGGGTTCATATACAAGTATCAGGCATCTAGAAAATACTAACTAGGAGAAGAGCGGAACAAGGTATTGACAATAAGCTTGACTAGGAACAGGAGGTTTATGATTAGTTTGGAGGCCGAAGAGATAACCGAGAGTGGAATTACAGGAAAAGGAAATAGTTCGAGGGTTACAAGTATATATAGACATATGTGAAACATAGGATAGAACAGATCATGATAATAAAAGGGATATATCAAAAGTTTAACCAGATAGTACGAGTATATTTTGATATGGGCATAAATGGAGTTTGATCATCGTGAAAGCATATGTCAGCATCGGGGGCGATGGTTTCCGATGTGGTGACTTGAGCAATAACTTGAATCGTCGATAGGTGGCACTAACCTTGGGGCTGAATGGCTGCGACACGGTCGTAACAAGGGTCTTCAGAAAATATGAGAATGTCATCTAAGTACACAATGACATAGACATCAAGGAGGTTGGAAAAGATTCATTGATAAAACATTGAAAGACTGATGGAGCATTGGTGAGGCCAAAAGGCATAACTAACCATTCAAAGGAGCCATAGTGAGTGCGAAAAGCTGTTTTCCACTGATCACCTTCAGCAATCCAAACCAAATGATAGGCATGTTTGAGATCTACCTTTGTATAGATTTGGGCCTTCCGAGGGGCATCGAGTGAATTGGAGATTAGTGGTAATGGGTACTTATCTTTCTGAGTGATTGCATTTAGTCCTCAAAAGTCAACGCAAAGCTGTAGGGAACCGTCTTTTTCCTGAACGAATAGAGTAGGGGCTCCATAAGGAGACTTTGAGGGTTAGATAAAACCTATAGCCAAGGAGGATATTTGAAAACTATTAAGTATACCAAATTTTAATATACTCTAAAGGTCATTTAAACATCTGAGATGTGATTCAAACATAATTTGGTTTTTAAAACTTTTTAAAAGTTTTAAACTCTCTCATACATTACAAACTAAAGAATCTTTCCAGACACGAGTAGACAATAAAAAAAACTAGTAGTTTGAAACACTAATGCTTTTAAAAAATAGATACTTTTAGATAGTCCATTCCATGCATATGTATATCATTGGCACCTCTAAATACATATGTATTACTTCAGAATGGATCTGTCAATCTAAACAGATTTCTACTTGATTCAACATACCTAAAATATATAGGTAGTTTCACTTAATAAAGAAGGCCATAGGATGAAAAATTTTCAATTACATCTCACATATTTTACTAGGAAATAACTACAGTTTAGTTTTTAAAAAAACAAATTAACAACAAAAGTATTAGCAAGTATTTACATAACTTGGAAAACCATATACAATAGGTTCTATTAATTGACTCTGAATTATTTAAAATGTAATATGAAGAATTGTTTCTTATGGTTGGTGGCTAACAATATAATAGTCTCAGAATAGATACTGCTATTTAAAGATGGAGTTTTGTAAAAATAAGGCTTTTATTAATAAATATTTGATATTATAGTAATTATAAACACCCTCCCAAGTGTTTGTCCAAGAAATCTCGGATAGCCGATAATTTGGACTGTGAGAGAGGATAAACCAGGCCTAAGGGCAGATGCAAACCTTCTTCAATATCAATTTTCAAATTGTAGGGCCTGTGAGGGGCAAGTCGATCAGCTCTTTGTTTACTGAAGACATCTGCAAATTTGTGGTATTTTTCTGGAACACCTTCCAAATCTGCAACAGGTTTGGCCACCAGGGTTGTGAAACAACTGGTGGCTTCGTCAACTTTAAGGTTGACTGTAAATGCTCGGGAGCCTTCCAATTTGATGGCTCTCATAAAGGCTGTGGTGTTTATTAGAGAGATGGGAGGTGGAGAGCTCGGATTTGCCACAGGGGCCGGAGATGCCGTAGAGGCCATATTTGCCAAAACAGGTGGAAATGGACCAGTTGTATCGGGTGCCGATGGGGTTCGGAAATGGATACTGCCCGATACCCAATCAATCAACAGATTGTAGCAGGTGAGCCAGTTAGTCCTAGAACCACAGAGCAGCTCAAGTCCAACTGTGTTACAAAAAACATAACTGTCTGAAAGGTTCCACATGGGAACTGAAGTTGGAGTTTGCAGGCTTGCAATATTACAGAGTTTGAGGTACCATTGAAAAGTCGGAGTGGAATTGGATCTATTTCATAGGTTTTTAACTGATGTTTTCGGGAAAAGCTTATATATATAAAACAATGAGTTAAACCTGAATCTATGAGAGCTCAAAAAGTAAGACTCCCGAAGGGTTCTGAAGTGAGATTTATAAACAATGAATTTGGATCATACAGGGCGGATGCATTAAGATGACAATTTTCCAGTGTGCAGGGCGATTCAACGCAACTCTCCAACTGCACAGAATCCAGAGAGTTGCTTAATCTTTTTTTGACTCGGCAGCCAGCTTAGCCGGTTGTGAAGTCATGGCTGTATTCGCTGATCGGGCTTTTGTGGCCTTTGGGCATGCGGTGACTCAGTGTCTGGGATCTGTACACAACAAACAAAGGTTGTTGTCCATTTGGCATTGCTTTTATTGTGGTAGGAGCTTGCTGTCAGAGCCAAGTTTGCCAGTAAGGTTGGGTTTGTCCTTGTCTTGAAACTTATTCAACTATTTACCCTTACTTTTTTTGTCATTAGAACCCTTGTTGTCGGACTTCTTATCAGAGTTTGAGTTGCTGGTATTGTTGGTGTTTTGATTACCAGACTTGTTGGCATTCTTGTTGTCCAATGATTTTTTGTCCGATGGGTTTTCGTGACTGATTTCTGAGCATCGTTCCCAGAATTGGGCATCTGCATTTTGGGCCTTTAGATGCATGAGGGGGAGAGTCTTCAGTTTGCTGGTCTCTCCTTTGGAAACTTCATCTTTGAGGTGAGATGGGAGGCTGGAGTAAAACTGGTAATGGAGGGCTGAATCACCCCAGTTGCAATGCATGGTGAGGTTGTTGAACTGGATGATGTAGTTGGTGATGCATTGGGTGTCTTTCATTTTGAGATTAGAAAGCATGGTCTCAGCATCACCAGTTTGGTTGTAGGGGCCAAAGTCTGTTTCGAGTTTCTCAACAAAAGCATCCCAATCATGAAGCCAATCGGGATCTTCAGAAGTGAGGCCGGAAAATGTGTGTTAAAACCAGGCTGTTGCAAAATCCTTGAGGTAAGAGAGTGCAAAATCTACCTTTCGGTCATCTGTTGCAAAAGCAGCCAGGCAGTCCTGAAAGTTGAATTGACATTGCATAAGAAATGTTGGTAATTTTTTCAGGTTTGAGCCAGTAAATGGTTCAGGTTTATTGACTCGGGTTGGCCCAGGTTCCTTTTCCTTGGTATTGTTTTTAAGGACATTATTAAAGGATCCTAAGGTACCTGAGAACAATTCCCACATTTTGTCAGGAGAGAAATCCAGTTTTTGTTTTGCAGACTTCATAGGACCACTAGCCTGAGGTAAGGACTGGTCACTATCCTCAGGTTCAGGTCCCTGGAGCTGACTGATTGTTAACCTCTTCAGGTGCTTTGGGTTCAGTGGCTTCAGTAACTTCTTCAGCACTGCCAGTAATTTCCATGAAGTGGTATTCTTCAGAGGGTTCTGGTTGTGGGGTTTTGTTAGAATAAACTGCAAGCCTGGGGAGCAAGTTGAATGACTCTCTATGTAGGGCAGAAACTGCAACTTAAGTAGAGCAGTGTAGAAATAAACCGATGCTATAACTAGGCTTCCAGTTGAGGTTTCTACTCCTCAACTGGGGCTAACTATATACT
Organism: Hysterangium stoloniferum; assembly: GCA_015178975.1. Taxonomy (NCBI): domain Eukaryota; kingdom Fungi; phylum Basidiomycota; class Agaricomycetes; order Hysterangiales; family Hysterangiaceae; genus Hysterangium; species Hysterangium stoloniferum. The sequence goes on from WHVD01000278.1 coordinate 54,510, forward strand.
ATATTACAGGGTTAGTGTATGGGTCTGTGCTCAGTCACAGGACAAGGAACTCAGAACTCCATCACTAAACTAATAATAATATCATGGAAATCCATGAACCGGTGATAACCTAAGCAGTTACAAGATAAGGTATGAGGTCATACTAATCGATGATTCCTCATATTCCAACAGGTTTTTGGAGTAGCTCGGGCTGTATACAAGAATGGAGATTTAAGAGTGGAAGATTCTGCTTCGCCACTTGGCTTAGCATCCTTCTTCCTCAGAGGCATGATTGATGGAAAATGCAAGTGTGAAATCAGAATATACTGTTAAGAACAGAAAACTGACTAATGTCAGTAGGCTGATGGGGACCAATCGGAAGGACTTGGCTTCAGCTTATGTGCTGCACCCTCACAAGTTACCATTGGGTGTCCTTAAATTTTGGGCGGGTGAAGACTAGTCCTATCAAATTCCTCACAGTGAGTTACCAATTGGAGACCGAAGGATAAGTCGAGTGTCAGTCCGAGGGGTCAGAGACCGAAGATGGGTGAGCGCACACAGAGGCAGGGAACAGGATACTTAGAGTAAGGCTTATAAGAGATGTATGTGGGTGTTCTGAGTCAATATTCTGATTGCCTAGTAGCTACAATTACAGCAGGTCTATATATGAGTTATTGGCATCTAGAAAATACTAACTAAAGGGAAGAGTGGAAAATATTATTGACAAATAAGCTTGACTAGGAACTGGAAGGTTACGATAAATTCAGAGGCTGTGATTAACTGAGAGTGGAATTACAAGAAAAGGAAATAGTCCAAGGGTTACAGGTATATATGGCATAGGTGAAACATAGAGTAGAGTGGATCAACATAAGTAAAAAGGGGACATATCAAAGTATAACCAGATAGTATGAGTATAATTTGACAGGGGTGTAAATGGGGTTTGATCGCTGTAAAGGCATATGTCAGTGTCAGGTGACCGATGGTTTCCGATATGAAGACTTGATTAATAACTAGAAATATCATATGTCACTTCCTTGCATGTATAGATCAAATTGTTGAAAAAATAACTAGTAAGAAAAGAATACAAATGTACATAATACGTATATTTTTTACATACCATATCCTCAGGGACCATTGGTTTGCGACAGGGTTGCGACACAGTCATAACAGGGATTGAACTCATGACCAAGTGGGGTCTTCAGAGTATCAGAGTTTACTTTTATGTTGGAAACCACTAAGCCACCATTGGCTCAGTGGTTTCCAACAATGGGGACATAAGTGAGCCCCAATAGCATGCTAAACTAATAGTAAATACATGAAAAATTAATATAAACTACAAGTTTTAGGACAATAAAGGAGCAGGAAAGGGTGAGATGGGAGATGGAAGACCCATATAAAAATGGTGTCTGAGGGCAAAATCATCCCAACTATAGCATGCAGTGAGGGTGTTGAACTTAATGAGATAATCAAAAACTCATTGATTGCCCTTCATCTTGAGTGTCATAAGTTCATTTTCTGCACCACTGGATTGATCATAAGGTCCAAAGTTAGTTTCCAGTTCTTCAACAAATGCATCCCAATTATTGAGCCAGGTGGGTGCTTCATTGGATAATCCAGAAAGCCCAGGCTCAAACCAATCCTCACAGTATCTTTGTTAGGATCCCATCATTCATGGACCCCCATGACTTGTTCCTTACAAGAAAAACCCTTGTTGTCTCATTATTGGACCCCCTGCTCATGCCATTACTGTACCTCTCACAGTGTCCCTGATACTCATTTATAGTATACTCCCATTCCATCTCCACTCCAACTGTTCTTCCATTTCCATCTCCATGTATGTTTTATTTGCCACCTAGTATTGTTTCCTTAGTATCATACATTAGTTTCTATCTCCCTCCACCTTGTCATTACCTCCCTGTGACCCATCCCACACCTCACTTCTTCGATTGGCCTTCCAATCACCCATCTCAACATAGTATAAATATCCTTCCATGTATACTACAATTCTTTAGTTCAAATATCAACTTAGATTACCCCTTCTTAGTTTTTCGCTTTCCTTCTCCCCAATATACCCAGTCTTCGGCAAGCCACAATCCTCTACGCTTTGACTCTTAGTGATTCAGCCCCCCAGTTGACTAAGCTAAGTGTTGATTCTCATTCATATTGTACTATCAGCTCTGTTTGAAATACTGGAGCAACCTGACAGTTTGTGTGAGGACACAACACATAAGTTGAAGCCAAGCTCCACTACATTTATAGAGTCAGACCTCCCAACTATTACAATCTCATTGGCCCCCCAATTAGCTCATTTCCTATTATCAGCCCCCTGACTAGAGCCTTTCCCCCTCTTTATAGCTTAGATCTTAACAGTATATTTAAACTCAAGCTCACAAACTGTTATTTTTCTAATCATGAACCCCTTTGATGCTAGGCAAGAAGCTATCAGGGGGGTTACACTTTATACCACTGATTGACAGTATGTCAGATCCCCACTGACACCAATCCAGGACATATGTACCTCCAATACTTGGACTCTGGCAAGCCCACCAAGGCTTCTTCCAGTTCCCACAAGCCCAGGTGGAAGTGTTTTCCAGCACTTCTCAAACCCCTCTCAGTCAATGCACAACAATGCACATCATGGCACTATTCCCAGCAGTGGCCCACCTAGCTCCCACAGTAGTGGACCTCCCAGTTCTCATCACAGTTTTGGTGGTGGACCCCCAAGTCCCTATCAGGGTTCCCATCCCAGTTTTGTTGGCAGACCCCTGAGTTCCCATCATAGTTCTCATCACAGCTCATACCCCAGTTTTTATCATGGTATTCCCAGTGGCAAATCCCCAAGTTCACACCACTGCTCATATCCTGGGTCTCACCATTCTGGCAATAGTTTAGCAGGCACATCTCAGGAGGGTGTTTATAATTACTATAATCTCAAATATTTACTAATAAAAGTCTTATTTTTACAAAACTCTATCTTTAAATAGTGATATCTATTCTGAAACAATTATATCATCAAAAAACAACCATCAGAAATAGTTCTCCATATTACATCTTATACAACCCATAGTTATTTAACAAATTCCATTGTATATAATTTCCTTCCTTTTACAGATGCCTACTAATACTTTTATTGGTACTTTGTTTTTTAAAAGTTGTAATGTAGTTATTTCCATGTAAAATATGTAAAATATTATTGGAAATTTTTCATACCACAGCTGTCTTTATTAAGTGAAACCACCTATATATTCTGGGTATGTTGAATCAAGTAGAAATCTGTTCAGATTGACAGATCCATTCTGAAGTAATACATATGTATTTAGAGGTGCCAATGATATACATATGCATGGAATGGACTATCTAAAGGTATCTATTTTTTAAAAGTATTAGTGTTTCAAACTACTAATTTTTTTTATTGTCTACTCGTATCTGGAAAGATTCTTTAGTTTGTAATGTACAAGAGAGTTTAAAACTTTTTGAAAGTTTTAAAAACCAAATTATGTTTGAATCATATCCCAGATGTTTAAATGACCTTTAGAGTATATTAGAATTTGGTATACTTAATAGTTTTCAGATATCCTCCTCATGGTACCCCACCAATCCCTGAACCTAGTCTTAGGACAGTGCTCAAAGGACTCACTACTTTCCTTGAAATCAATCAAGGGTGGGCTGCCAAGGTGTTATGACCAGAATTCCTGCTGGATGTCAGACTTGTCCATGTTCGACTTCATTACTTCATGTATCAGTCACCAGAATACCCACCAGACTCCACTTCCATTCCATCCCATTCCTAACACCAAGTTTGGTGTTTACTTATCTCATTTTATGTTTTTTAGTTTCATTTTCATTATTACTGGATTTGGTATGTTATTGTTAAGTGCCATGTCGGGAACTTATTCTGGAACTATTGGAAAGTCACCGGGAAGTTGGGAACTATTGGATAGGGTCAGGACGTTGGCTTCAGCTTATGTGCTGTACATCTATGCAAATGCTCAAAAGTCCTTAATTTCAAAGGTGAGACTTACGATGGAAGATACAGATATTCAGAGTTCCGAAGAGTTCTGAATATCAAGTGTACAGAAAGATGGAAGAGGGAATAAGAAACTAAGTCGATATCAGATCTAAAGTAAAGTACAAATTCACGGAAACTAATATAGATAAGTCTTCTCATTATTGTACTACAAACTAAGACCACAATAAGACGGAAATGGAAGTATTCTGAAATGGGAATATGTTACAACCGGACAATCCCGCCGGACTCCGGGCACTAACCCGTACGCCCCCACACGCTACAAGCACCAATCGTCTGTTTATAGGATTTCCCGCCCAGACTCCGTTACGTCAAGACTCGTTACGTTCAACCTCATTACGACACATATCAGTCACCAGACTTCCCCCGGACTCCGTCTCTGTCTATGTCCATCTTCGTCCCACGCACCAGTCACTGGTCCCCGCTTAGAATCCCATCACCGCTCTAATCGAGCCCCGTTCCCATTTTAGTCAAATGACCTGTCACAATTTAGGACTCCGCTCCCGCTCTGTTTCCCATTATGGGTTATGCTTTGTCACGATTTGGACTCCACTCCGTTCCATTCCGTTCCTGACACCAATTTGGTGTTTACTATTCCCATTTTATGTTTTGTTAGTTTCATTTCGTTATTACTGGATTTGGTATGTCATGCATTCCACGGTCTATATAAACTGGCAGATGTTGTACATACAATCCAGTCAGAAAATTAGCTTAGATTCCCCCCAGTAATCTAATAATATTTTCCACTCTAAAACCTTACTCGATTCACATCGCTCACACTAGTTGGAGCCCACGGGCTCCGGCGCATCTATCTCTCTCAACCAACTCGACTCATGACCCACGACCTCTGACTTACGACCCACGACCCCCAACTTACGACCTACGACCCACGAACCCCGCCTGGACTCCCCGGGATCCCCGTCCGTCCGTTTGAAATTGGACAACACAATCTAGCGAGGGTGCAGCCTATAAGCTGAAGCCAAGTCCTACCAGATATCCCGCGGGTTTCTCCAGAAACCCGGCCTGTGTGTGTATCCTAACAGAATACAACAAGACAAATTGGGAAGACAATATTCCGAAACGGGAATATAATAAACAAATGAGTGAATACTGGTCAACAGACAAATTACCAAATATGGAACAAGGGAAGAATGTGGAAGATACGGTAACTATGATGTTCCGTAGTCAGAAGTCGGAAGTCAGAAGTCAGATATTGAAACATCAGGAATGGGTTGTAACAGTTATTCATTCCACAGTCTATATAGTCTGGCAGATGTTGTACATACAATTCAGTCAGAAAATCAGCTTAGATTCTCCCCAGTAATCTAGTACATTTTCCACTCTAAACTCCTGTTTGAATTACACTGCTCTCACTAGTTGGAGCCCACGGGCTCCAATGCATCTATCACTCGACCTCCAACTTATCTATCTCGACTTCCTGACGTCTCGATTCATGACCTCTTAACCCACAACCTCTCAACCCACAAACTCCGCCCCAGACTCCCCAAGAATCCCGTCCACCCATTTGAAATTGGACAACACAATCTCGCGAGGGTGCAGCCTATAAGCTGAAGCCAAGTCCTACCAGATTTCCCATAGGTTTCTCCGGAAACCTTCTGTGTACGCACCCTTAACACAAGGTCAAGGAACCCAACATTTTTCATGGGACCAATACCTCGAAACTGAGACCATTCCTTATGCAATGCAGTTTAAATTTCAACAACTGCCCTGATGAATTTGCTACTGACAGAACCAAGGTCATATTCACCTTATCATTTCTTCAGGGCACCACCATGAATTGGTTTGAACCAGCACTCAATAACCTTGATGTCTATCAGCCTGGCTGGCTCAACAACTATATGTTTTTTTGCTACAGAGCTCAAACTTAATTTTGGACCCCACAATGCAGTCACCAATGCTGAAACCACTTTAGCCAATATTAAAATGAAAGACAGCCAGTGAATCACTTAATACATTGTTCAGTTTAACTCTCTTGCTACACTCATCAATTGGGGCAATTCTGCCCTACATCATAGGCATTATTTGGGCCTTCCATCTCATCTTAAAGACGACATCTGTCGAGGTAATGGCAAGCTGACTACACTCATTGACATGTGCATACATATGTACAATTAGTCCCCTGACCCCATCATTTTATGATTTTAGATTAGCATATAACTAATTAGGTACTTAGAACTTTGATACCATATACAGATTAGAGTTGCTCAACCCCAAAACCTGACCCTTAATGGTATACTTGATTCCGTCTTGACCCTAACACTATCCTTAGGAAACATGTATATAAAAGTCTTTTTGGTCAATGTACTGACCTATAATAGCCCTGTTAGAAGACCTGAAGGCCTTGTACAAGGTATAACCACCTTGTGATAACTAGACCAATAAATATAAGGCCGGTACAAATACATAGCTATTTTCATTTGCTGGCATTTTCATACTAGTCCTTGGCAGTGACTACAGGCATTTCACGGCATGGCAGGATTCACATGTATTTACCTGTGCACACCATTCTTCCGGTGTGTGGTAAGACAGCCGGGATTACAAGAACACTGCTATTTATTTTTAGAATACATTAATGACTGCAGCTGGGTGACATTTAAGGGGGGTGGGGTATTTTCGACGGGTCTCATGTCTGAAGCAAAGATTGATTAAAGAATCCCGGAAAACCATGTCATTATACTGCAATTATACTGCAGATACTCTGCGCTTTGCTATTTCTTTGTGCTGGCCACATGCAGAGCCTCAAGATGGATGTACAAGACATGTGGCGAATTCCACAGCAATCTATCGTTGCACAGTCCAAATTGTGTATGGCCGCGGAAGACACGTTTATGATTTTGATGATCCATCATAAGCAGTATCATTAACTGTGGGTACCAAGCCAGCTTATCGTACAACTCCGTTCTCTGCTGTGTATCATCTATCAACAACGCATCACCACAAAGCGTAGCATCCGGCTTTACGCAATGCAACCTCCAAAGAGATATAAACCCCAGTATGTCCTCAAAGCCGGCTAATTATCCTCATGTTCTCCTCCTGCCGTGCCAAGGGCCCTATTTGTTGCTCACCAATCTCGCGCCACCAATCCTCCGCTGCGGCGTCTGCATCATATCTGTCGTTTACTCTTGTCAGTACCATCCACTGAATAAACAGGAAAGAAAATACTCGCCCAAATTGTTCCATATTCTTTTTCTGATCCGCCCATTGGTTCTGATTCCCTTCATATGTGTGGTCCGGATCAAGCATTGCAGCTCGCATCGACGCGTCGCGCGCCTCCTGCTCTGGGCCATCGGGAAGGTGGAATATCTATTGTGAACGAGAGAAATCAATATACACCGCAGGCAAAAGTGCAGGAGCCACAAGTTACGTGCCTTCTGGTTCAATCGACTACTCAACTGCGTTGCCGCTGTACGAGGGAGTCTTAGATCTTGGTAAGCTTGGAGCATGGGTTTCAACTGCGATGGGTGCTCGAGACGTGATAGGAGACTGCCGAGAACAACGGCATCCTCGACCTGGTGGTGGCTATCCTTTAGTAGCAGAACAGCGTAACGTGACGTATTTTTGGGACTCACCGCCATCGCAGCTCCCTGAGCCCTATACGGTAACATGGGGTGGCAGGAATCACCGAGAAGAACAATGCGGCCTGCGGGGTGAACCCATCTACAGAAGGAAAGGCAGATATTAGTGATCAACAAATTAAACGTGTGTGGATGTGAAATGACAGACTTTGCGCCGCAGAGGACGCAAGCGCTGGTATTCACGTCTGTTTTGAACACAGCATTTCATCACAAACCCGTCGGAAATTTTTTTAAAAAAAGAACGAACAAATGGCAAGAAAGAAGTGTATGTGTTAAAATCACTAGACATGAATACTCACGTGTCCAGCGGTTCCCTATCCATTAGCTTCCATTTCAGGGTTGACGGAACCATAGCAAGCAATTTTTGGACTCTTAAAAAAAAAAGAGCCAGCAACCCCCGTCAGCACTACCCCTAGACAATTACAATGCAAAGAACGTCAACTCACCTGGGCTCAAAATCAGAGAATTCCGCCTTCATCTTATCTGAACTCCCTTCCGCTGTCCAACTCTCTACAGAGCCATCGTCAGGATGTAGAAGGACTATATTGTATTGTTGTTTGGCCCGCTTAATCGGGGTACGTCAGCAGTTTCGGGACCGAAGATAATGATGCGGACTAACAATACAATACGCCATCATGTGCCTCCCGGGTGCCATCCAAGCCGTCATTTCGGGTGTTTCAACGAGGGAACGAAGATCGGGATCCTGCAGACACGAGGGGAGGGTAATGAACAACGGGAAAACGAAAATTGTTCAATCGTTCATCATACTGACGTTCATGAGTAGCGAGCACGGGACCAGAGCTCTGTATGCAGCATCACCAGTCGGTGTAGCAGCTGTGGGGTAACCTGTGACAATCTATTCCAGGTCAGCCAAGCAGATCGCCAAGCGTTTCCCAGACATGGCGGAGATTGGAAACGGTAACCGTATTAGGAAAGGATCCCGTGAAAAGAAAGATAGTGGTTATGAGAGATAGTGGTTATGAAAGATAGTGATTATGAAAGATAGTGGTTATGGAAGATAGTGATTATGAAAGCATAGTGTTGACAGATAGTGATTATGAACAGAGGTAAGACATCAGTAAAATTGACGCCGTGAGAAGAAATGGGTGTACAGATCGAACCCTGGGAAGCTGGCTTACCTCTCTGATCATACTCTTCACACCGTCCGCTGCGATTACCAAATCGGCTTCCACAACTTCCCCGGATGCCAGTGTAACAAACGGTCTTCCGCGGCCCTCCTGGCCTTCTCCCAAGACGCCGTTCTTCTCTCCTGGATAGACATCCTTGACTGTGGCTCCCAGTCTTAACGTGACGTCATGGGTGTCAGCGACAAGATCATAGAGAAGGTGATGTAAATCAGCACGATGAATGTGGTAGTAAGGTGAGCCATAATCGGACTCCATACGCCGCCATGAGGTATAGCCTACTTTGTTACCATCACTATCTGTATAGCAACGGTGTGTGTAAGTCCAAACAGGAAGTCACTCAGTCTGCCGCAAAGAAATATCATGGCGGACAGGAAATGCAGCCTCACTCACATCTTCGGAACACAATGGCCTCCGGTTCCACCGAAATCTTAGCAAGCACATCGCCTAGGCCCCACCGCCTTAATTGCTTGCTTAAATTCGGTGTGACCTGGATACCTGCGCCGACTTCTCCGAGCTTTGAGGCGCTCTCAAGAAGAGTAACGCGGTGGCCTGCCTTTGCGAGAGTGAAAGCTGCGCTGAGGCCTCCTAGCCCACAGCCCACCACGAGAACATGGAGGCGAAGAGGTGCGACACGATGTGAATGGAGTGTTACAGTCTTGGGTGTGCCAGGTTCAGCAGGGGTAAGGGGTGGGTGTGATGGGACGTACGGATGAGATGCCCTTAGCCGATGCAGCGGCGTATGCGGGAACGTACGGTGCAGGAGGGGTTGTAACGGGGGTACTCGTCGTAGCAGAAGACATGTAAGTTGGATAGGTATGATGAGAGGTGATAAATGTGTAAACAGTTGTGAGCCTTTTCAACACCAAAAAGTCCCACAAAGCGTGGACATTGCGATTGACGGCTATTGTTTTCTCCATATATGCCTCGATCTAACCAGAGCCAGATTGTAGGGTGCGTATGAGCGTGGGAAGAGGTTATTTGAGCGATTGCTGCGCATGATGGTTCATCCTCAGGCTGTTTAGGCTGTCGCCAGCAGGGAGATAACGGTAAGACAACATAATGAAATGACAAAAATATCCCGTTCAAAGCCTTGCGCTTCTTCATTGAAGATTCTTCTGGTCAACGCTATTCCCATGGAAGGGGTCCCGCCACGTGTCCGGATCTGTCCCACATCAGATAAGTTCCTCGCGCAAAAGATCTACCGGAACCGAGGTAACCAATCCAGTAACCAGCTTATCTCACTGGAGGCAAGCCCGAATCCATAATCCCTAATTTTTAACCGACATTAACTGGCTCAAGGCCGAATCGTGACTAGGATTGATAGGTGATATAAAGATATCAGAAATAAAGCCTAAATTATCATAAAATTACGCCCTTCAAACTGGGTCATGGTCACGTCCTCCAAGGTCTCACCGGGTCTCACTCTGACACTGCAAGATCCGGAGAATTTAACAATCGATTCACCATGCTCTTGTAGATTAGGTCGGTCGTTAAGCAACTCCTATGTGTCAGAGCGATTCATTCAGGCCTGTACGTTCATCCTGGTAGGATTCACCCTGGTAGGATTTACATTTACCCTGTATAATACTTGAGGATGTACGTTTAACCCGTATAATGAAGCGCTCTCGAGGAGGAGGTTCAGTTGATAAAGATAGCATGTGACGAGATGCCAGGAGGAGATGCGTTTGTTGGTAGCACACAGCATGCTGTAATGTTCATCTTGTGAGCCAAGGGGCGTCTGGCGGATTGGACTTGTGGGGTATGGTATCTTCTGGCTGCAATCTGGGTGTGCCCACTGTTAACTTGCTTTGATTAAGTTAATCAAGCAAGATGCGATACACGTGTATGTCTCTTGGATCCACTACGGTCCATAATTAGTAATCCTGACGACCAGTCCTTGGGCGCACGTAGGGCGCACAAGGTGTAAGCAAGTCCCAGTCGATTGATTCCGCTCGGCATGTCGGCGCTTAGATCTAAGCAACGTGACGAGTTGCCCGACATCAACCCGACATACATGACAGACACGCAAAACCCTAGTTTGCTGGCAGGGGACTAAATATTTTTTCCCGACTATTGCGCTGCCGCTCTAATTCCGGTTCGGCTCTATGGCTTCAGTTTTCAGGCAATTTAGGCTCCTCGCGATAATAATGTGAAGTGTAGACATAGCTGAAAAGGTTCCAGGGCAAATATTTGAGGTAGTTTGCCCAAGTTCTGCAGCCGTGCGAAAATCCGACGGCTTTTGATCCGGCGGCAATGGCATGTTCTTGGGTGCCGCCAAATTTTGGGCCCACATTTGGGATTTTATTGCCTCCGTGCACCGCTAAACTCAACTATTTGGCCTTTGCTCCAGCTTTGAGTGTTAAGTTTTCGGTGCAGGACCTCGAGAGTTAACAATGAGTGCGCGTTTGTCTGAGCTCTGTCAAACGCGTAAGGAAAACTAGCTACAGTGACTCAACTAATATATATCCCATTTTCTTGCGGGACAAGCCAAACCTCGAGTCGGTTCACGGATTTTCTTAAACCCCACAGACGCTTTGCCGATCACCGCGGCTCCGCCACCTAATCACAGCGGTGTGATAGCGTAGTGGCTTGGAGTCAATGTTTGGTCTTTTACTTGCTTGTTTGACCACTGATCATCATTTTTTGTCCCTAACATTTTATTTTTTCCACACAACACATTGCAAGGATTTTTTCTTATTTGCACCAGGAGATATTGCTCAATGACTCTGATCATCCCATGCTGTTAAATGCAGCTATCGGAATTTAATTCTTTCAGCTTTCCTGAAGCTCGCTGACTTCGGCATTAATCCGGTGTCTTTGGTTGAAGTCGCCCCGCGTATCAGACAGCATTCATTCGTGGTGAACGGCAATCACGAAATTGACCGGCTACGTGTTCATATGGGGGAAATCAGGCCGCCCTTGGTTCACCTGTGATGCCATCAGGTCTCCTCCGGTAACTCGGTGGGCACGAATGGGACAGGAACTAGAGGGGCTGAAGATTCAGGGGGGGGCTCCGGGGCATGTCTGAAAATGGTGGATCCCCTACAGTTGTCTGCACATATTGAGTTGAGTGCCCGACTATATATAATGTTCCTTGATCATTACTCAGTGGGACCAGGTACTGGTGCTAACAGGTATTGTGAAACAGAATTCACTGATATCCCACGGGCTGTCCGTTGAATTAGCCAGGGTGATAGATCTATGCGACTAACCCTGGCTAGTAGGAGAACCCAGCGGTTGATGCTTGATACGTTCGACTGACTTGCAACAGGTTGAGGAATGCCAGTATAAGGTGTTGTGACGCGCTCTGGTAGCGCTGATGAAAGGGTCGTATTTTGGCAGTGAGTCTAGCAAGTCTAGCAGCGTTACAAGGAAGCGGCGAAAGGGAGCGGGGGTCAGGCTAGTAACGTCGTTGTGTAGTGTTTCCCTGTAGGAAGAGAGTCGGCTCATGAAAGAGTTCGTTCGCTTCCTCTTTAAGAGATGTTCTTGCAACCGTGACCAGGGCTACACAGAAGCTTCAAACATCTGTTGGAAGGAGTTGTATTTACGCTTGTCTGCCGCCGAACAATTGAGGCACCGCACGCCTTCACCTATACTGGAGAAGATGGGGTGAAATGGTTGGATTACTAAACTTGAAGAGAGCTTTTTCTAATCGTTTGTTTAAAAATACATGTTTACGTTTTCCCCTCGGAACTCGTTATTTGTAAAGATAACGCAATACCTGTACAGCATGAGATCTTGACTTTTTTAATCATTACAGCTGCGCTCGCTGTTTAGGGTATTGTAAGTTCACGAATGACATGTGTCCGTTGAAAAGAATTGTTTATATGATACTCCCATCTTCCCGGCCTTCTTCCCTGAGAAGGAACTTGGGAGATAACACGTTCAGTATGAAAAGAGCGAGACAAATCGGCGTAGCGTCTAGGACATTAAAGTAAACTTGAGTTCTGATAATTTTGCCATTCCATCCACCGCTAAGTTCAACTGAGCGATAAAATGTTCTGCGCCAATAACATCGAGTTAATGATCCATTGTGTGAGCGCATAAGATTAGACATCCTTTACCTAATAAATACCAGGACAGTCGCTATCGCCGTAGCGAGAATGATAAGGGACATCCGCCTGGACATGGAGGTAGCTAGCTTGAACACACCCTTGTCAGTAGACGAAGCGGGAACTTGTGCAATTATCAAGGGTTTCTGCCAGTAGAATCGAAGAATAACCTCAAATGCAAGCAAGGTGTAACACAACATGACCGCTGTACGAAGATCAATTACAATGAAGACCGGTAATAGTGGCTGAATGTCTCTACCCATTTGAAAGAAAATCCCGGCCAGCATAATGTTTGATCCTAATCTGGACCCTGTTGAGGTATTGGCCGTAGACGCCAGCCCCCCACCAGCCGCCTGCACGACGAGGGCCAGTACATCTGCTGTGACGAAAGCCTTCAAGTCTATATTCCATGATTAAGTCCCTAAGGCTTTATGAATGTCTATAGTAAAGGGGAACCAACAAGTTTTTGGCTTTAACCGACTGTATTGATGCCCCAATTTATCGATTACTAGTCCCAAAATCGTGTATAAGGCAGCCGTTAGGAATACAGGCGAGATAATGGTTGTCGTGATCCTGAAGCGAACGTGTCACCGACATAGAGATGAGTCCACACAAACAATGCGCCTACTGCATCAAGTATGCGTTATCGTTTGTCGGATTTTTGCTGCTCCATAATCGCGCACTCCAACCTAAAACCTCACCCAGTCCGCATAGCGCGGTAGTGGGGATGAGCCAGTACATGTGTGGCTTAATGAACAGGGACTGTCCGATGTGGATGACTGAGTGTTCAGGTGGAGGCGTAAGTGACGCAAGGCTAAACCAGGGAAGTATTGAAGGTATTCACCCACCTGTTGTAAGGCCGAACAGTGCTACGAAGGTACAACATATCCAAAATGTGGGGATGTAGCCATATATGTCAGTGGGCAAGACAACAACAATGTTTGGGTCAGTGTCGTTGTCTAATCAGGTGGGGTCGTCAGTTTAGTTTGGATTGAATAAAAACAGGACATCATACTAGACATAACTGTTATTACAATAAATTGCGGGTCTAATCAGACTATTTTACACCAACGACGAGGTTAGGTAGGGTGAATTGTGAGTGTTAGATGAGTTTTTTGAAAGTGGTAGTATCAGTGAGGTGATTAAATAGTACCTGAAGATCAGGACAAATATCGCTTGTGGAGGTTTGCGACAGATGACAGCCTGCGGCGTAGTGAGTACCCATTAACTGCGCTGATGCAGATGGCATAGTACAACGACAAATTACAACATAGCATCGGAATATATATATAATTAATCATTATTACTGGCTAAGAGACGATCAGACGAGAATCAACAATTCGAGCCTTGTGTACCTGCCTTACGATGTGGACCGCAGCAGGCCCTGCCGATCTAGAAATATCGTCTCGTGTGAACGTAAGAATGTGATAGAGATAAGGATAAAGATGAGTGCTAGATAGATGGCTTCTGTGTATCTCTGGTTAATGCCATAAATAGCGGTCAAGGTGTGTGGCGGTGGACACTGGAAACGTTGCTGGTAGATATGATGTCAGAAGCCTAGATAGGAGAAGTGATCCACTCCATTCAGAGCTACAAAATTAATTTATCAAAATTACTTAGACTTGCGACCAGTCTACGTACTTTTGTGCTTAGGCGGTTGAATCTGCAATTGTAAGATTACGCACCGACGTACCCGGACCCATGCCAACCTCACAGATCCCAGCCAATAAACCGCCGATCACCACTCATAATAATAAAGTACACAAATTTTTAGATGGACCAAAAATGTCCCTTGGAGCATGTATTTAAAGGGTAAGACCATTTCTTATGACAGATGTATACCGTGTAGCTTTTCAAGCAAAGGCGCTGACTCGGCTTCAAGCTGCAGCCTGTTCCTGGGGATGAGCTTAAATGAAGCGGGCGCTTGATTACATATATGTTCCACGAATTTCAGTCAATTAGTTGGCAGAGAGAAACTCACTGAAGATGTATATAAAAGCGCCTATGGAATTCCAAGATATTGGTAAAATTTTGGAGAATTGGCAGCGGTGGGGTAGTATAATGGTTTGTGGCTACATAATATTGAATCTGATATCCATGGGTTCAATCCTTTGGTTTGTATATCTTTCATGATCCCTAAACCCTACTCCCTCCAGCCGTGTATATCTTCTTGATCCCGATTGCAAATTATGCTCATTATTATTTCAAGCATTTACATAATAATGCACCCTTTCTTTTTATTAAAAATAGTATGAATTGACTTATTGTAATACACAATCTACAAGGGAGTAATAGACTTGTAACAGAAGTGCTTGTGTGTCCCTCAATCTGTCAGTTAGGGAATCACCTTCTGACATGATAGGTTTGATGCTAGTTTAGGTGTACACTGATTCTGTCATGCATTAGTCTCAGAATACATGGTCCACAATTAGCATCTTCATATGAAAAATTGAAGAAATAGGTGAACTGCCCCTAGGAAAAAGGGGGTTTTTATCACCAATTCCAACACTTTTTCATTTGTAACTTTGCTAATATGATGATTTTTACATAAAAAATGCCTAACTATATACCTAATCTTAATTGTAAAGTAAATTGATGATGTCAGACTGGATATACAGATAGGGTCAGGGGAACTGATCATATAGTTTGAAGCTGAAGTCTGTTAGAATCTATTCATATAGGTTGCAAGTCATTGACAGTCTTGCATTATTTCATTGTTTTTACAAGACACACTTTTGTAGTTTATTCAAATATGCTCAGCTAGTTTATGCTTTACAGTAGCTTAGTCATACATATGTGCAGTACAAAACCTTGTCCATTTGCATTATACCATCAACATCTTACAAAGTCATCCAAATGGAAAATACTTGTTAGGATACACACTCAGGCCGGGTTTCCGGAGAAACCCGCGGGATATCCGGTAGGACTTGGCTTCAGCTTATAGGCTGCGCCCTCGCTAGATCGTGTTGTCCAATTTCAGACAGGCGGACGGGAATCCCGGGGAGTCCGGGCGGGGGTTCGTGGGTCGTGAGTCGTAGGTCGTGAGTCGAGAGTCGTGAATCGAGATAGTCGAGAGAGATAGATGCGCCGGAGCCCGTGGGCTCCGACTAGTGCGAGCGGTCTGATGAGAGTAGGGTTTTTAGAGAGGAAAATGTATTAGATTACTGGGGGGAATCTAAGCTAATTTTCTGACTGGATTGTATGTACAACATCTGCCAGTTTATATAGACCGTGGAATGCATGACATACCGAATCCAGTAATAATGAGACGAGACGAGCAAAACATAAAACGGGAATAGTAAACACCAAATTGGTGTTAGGAACGGGACGGAACGGAGCGGAGTCCGAATCGTGACAAAGCATAACCCATAACGGGAAACGGAGCGGGAGCGGAGTCCTAAATCGTGACAGGTCATTTGACTAAAACAGGAACGGGGCTCGATTAGAGCGGTGACGGGATTCTAAGCGGGTCCGGTGACTGATGCGTGGGACGAAGACGGACATAGACAGAGACGGGGTCCGGGGGAAGTCCGGTGACTGATATGTGTCTTAATGAGGTCGAACGTAACGAGTCTTGACGTAACGGAGTCCGGGCGGGAAATCCTATAAACAGACGATTGGTGCTTGTAGCGCGTGGGGGCGTACGAGTTAGTGCCCGGAGTCCGGCGGGATTTGTCCGGGTCGTAACAGTATCCTCCCTTTATGCCGAAGTCCCAAAGAGGCTCTAGACCTAAATAAGGTTCTTGTCGGCTACGCGCATGTGTCAAAAGTCATGTCGGTTACACGTATGTGTCAAAGAGTCATGTGATCTGGAAGGTAAGGTTCAAACGCGACGAGCCTATATAAAAAATTGAAAAAATAGAAATTTCTTCTTCTTTATTACCCCCATCTTCGTCACTATGGGACCAAAACCAACACCACGCAAACCAATGCCGACAGCAGGGCCCTCCACGGGCACTCCGTATCGGGCGCCGTGGACGGCGGCCCAATTGTTGGCGCGGCGAGAAGAGCAGCGCCAGCTTCGTGAAGCAGCAGAGAGAGAGGCGAGGGAGGCTGAGGAGGCCCTGGACAAGGAGTACCAGGAAGCATTGGCCGCGGAGGAAGAGGCCGCAAAGGAGAGGGAACGTGAGGCGGAGGAGGCTGCGCGAGTGGCCGCGGAGAACGCCCGGGTGGCTGCGGAGAAAGCCCGGTTGGCCGCGGAGAGGGCCGCCATTGTTGCGGGAAAAGTAAGTCCCAAATTCACTTGTCGATTGTTTACTGACTTGTGATCTTCAGCGCAAAGCGACAGAGGTGGAGTCCGAGTCCGAGGGGGAGCCAGAGAGCCCCCAAAAGGTAGGCCTCACGTCCATGGAATACCCGCGGAGACTGACCAACTCAACAGAAGGCAAGGAAGGCGGCGCCAGTCCGTCTTCCGACGCGGAACGAGCCACGGTGTTCCGGTTGCAACGACCGGAACACGGAATGCAACCGAAAGGCCGGCCGGGGGCCGGGATGTTATCAATGCGCGCACCTCAAGGCGAGGTGCTCGCTTGTGCACGAGCAGGCCACGGGATCCGGGGCGCGAGACATAAGCGGGACGGACGGGTTGTCCGGGTTGGACGAGGTCCTTGGACGGATCGCCGAGGGCATCGAGGCCCAAAACGAGTTGCTCCGGAAGAGCAACAAGGTCCAAATTGTGGTGGCAAAGGAGCTGTCCGGACTCCGCGAGGAGTTTTGGAAGTTCCTGGCGGAGTATGGCGGCTATGTCTTTGAAGAGCCGCAAGTCGGGAGTTCCGAGGATGCCGGATCGGATGAGGACGGGGTTGCCGCGGAAGTCGCGGAGCTCCCAGAGGAGATAGCTGAG
The DNA here is from genome assembly GCA_015178975.1 of Hysterangium stoloniferum. Lineage (NCBI taxonomy): Eukaryota > Fungi > Basidiomycota > Agaricomycetes > Hysterangiales > Hysterangiaceae > Hysterangium > Hysterangium stoloniferum. Next base: position 72,155 of record WHVD01000278.1, read on the forward strand.
GAAGCAGGGAAAAAGAACAGTCCCATAAATGTAGACTGAAAAAGTAGTGTAGAATAAAAAATAATTTGAATTATAAAAGCAAAGCGTGAAAGAAAAACATAAAAATTAAAAGTCAAAGCCAAAGTCCGCGGGGAATCCGCTTAAAGACTTGACAAGACATGTCAGAACCTGTAAAAGCAAAGAGAGACATAGGGCGACAGGGAATAGTGAAAATGAGTCCAAACGTAACACGGGGTCCGCGGAGTGCGGTCAGAGAGACGATAATGGTCCAGGTTTGAGTGGGTAAGCTGTATGAAAGTCAGTAACAATTTCCGTGGCATTACCAAGTTCCGTGGCCAAAATCCATGAGGTTTCTTCATCGGTGCCCTCGTAACCCGCCCACTTGACCAAGTAAAGCAGTTTACAAGTGCGTCGACGCTTGTCAATTTTTGAATCTAAAATCTGAGAGATTTCAAACTCGGGTTCTCCGTCAATGACGACAGGAGGAGGCGGAGATTGCACGCGATCCGGGATAGTGTTAGCAGTACAAGGTTCTAGCATAGAGACATGAAATACCGGGTGTACCGCGCGCATGCTATCCGGAAGCCGTAGAGTCCAAGAAACTGAACCTACTTGTGCGATAATTTCAAAAGGACCTAAATATTTTTCAGCAAGCTTCTTTGATGGACGGGTAGTCCGGAAGAATTGAGCTTTGACATAAACACGGTCGCCAATCTTGAAGTTTGGTGGCGGGATCCGGTGTTTGTCCGCTGAATGTTGGTATTGCTCTTGGGCGGACAATATTGCAGTCCGGAGTTCCTCGTGGAGCTCGTGGAGGTCCGTGGTGAACTCTTGAGCACGAACAGAGGCGAGATTTTGTTCTGGATGTACTGTAATATTTGGATTATATCCTTTATTTGCAAAGAACGGGGAAACGCCAGTAGTGGCCGAGGGTGCATTGTTGTAAGCAAATTCTGCAAGTGGTAACAAGGTTTTCCAATTGTCCTGTTGATAGTTGCAATATACGCGGAGGTATTGTTCCAATGTCTGGTTGACGCGTTCGGTTTGTCCGTCACCTTCCGGTGATGTCCGGACGTGAAATGTAATGTCATGTCCAAGGATTTTCCGAGGGATCTAAAGAAGTGAGACACGAACTCTGATCCTCGATCGGAAGTCACGTGGGACGGAACTCCGTGCTTGGAAAATACGTGGATAATAAAAAGTTCCGCTAACTGCACGGACGTAATTGTATC
>WHVD01000279.1:0-72760 GCA_015178975.1 Hysterangium stoloniferum
AACAGTTACAGAAGGAAACAACAGTTACAGAAGGAAACAACAGTTACAGAAGGAAACAAAATGAAAAGAAACCTACAGTTTACAGAAGAAAACTACAGTCATAAAGGAAACTACAGTTACAAAGGAAACACCAATGGTTACAAAAGAATCAATGGTACAAAGGAATCAAAGGTTTCAAAAGAATCAAAGGAATCAACAGTTACAAAGGAATCAACAGTTACAAAAGAATCCATGGTTACAAAGGAATCAATGATTACAGTTACAAAAGCAACAACAGCCACAAAGGAAAGTCAGCTCAGAAAGGAATGATGGTAAAGACAGACAAAAGGAACAACAGTTACAAAGTAAACAACACTTACAAAGGAAACAATGGTTAAAAAGTAAACAACAGGAAACCTTTGGAGAATGGAAACCAAGGTTACAAAAGAAACAAAAGAACAACAGTTACAAAAGGAATAAAGGGTACAAAAGGAATACATCACAAAGGTAATCACAGGTCAGAAAAGTAATGATAGGCCCAGAAAAGCAATGATAGCTCACAAAAGTAATCACGGGCCTGAAAAGTAATCCCAGGTCAGAAAAGCAATGACAGTAGAGAAAGACATTGATTGAGAGAAATTTGATAAGCATTCATTAAGCATGGATGGATCATTGCCATGACTTCATTTGCATGATTGGATTTCAAAAGGAAACAATGATTACAAATGGAAAAAGTGGTTAAATTGACTCTCAACTGCAAGTAATTACTGTGGTCATTCAATTTATTTATTTTGATTTAATGTATTTTATTTTGATTTATTGAATTTTATTTTATTTCATTGTTTTTCATTTCAATTTATTTTATTTTAAAACATTTTATATTCATTTATTATATTTTATTTGAATTATTCTGATTTTTTTGAGGCCGATCAGAGGGGGACGGAGGAAGAAGGAAACAGTACACACAGCAGCTGGACAAAGAGAGAAGAAAACAGTACACACACTCACTGAAGAAAGGGTACACACACCACCTGGAGGAAAGAGAGGGCTGGTCAGAGGAGGATGGTGGAAGAAGGAAATGGTAGACATACTGTAGGAAAGAGAGAGTAGGCCAATCAGAGGAACACGCACTGGGTGGAGGAAAGAGAATGGAGGCCAATCAGGGCAGGATGAGGAGAGAAGGAAAGGGTACACAAACCACCTGGAGGGAAGAGAGAGGGCCGATCAGAGCAGAATGGAGAGAGAAGGAAATAGTACACGCACTTGCTGGAGGAAAGAGAGAGGGGGCCAATCAGAGCAGGACGGAGGGAGGAGGAAAGGGGACACACACCTCCTGGAGAAAAGAGAGAGGAGGACGAAGGGAGAAGGAAATGGTACACACAGTGGCTAGAGGAAAGAGAGAGGAGGCCAATCAGAGGACGAAGAGAGAAGGAAACGGTACACACCTCCTGGAGGAAAGAGAGAGAACGAAGGGAGAAGGAAACAGTACATGCACCAGCTGGAGGAAAGAGAGAGGAGGCCAATTAGAGGAGGACAAAGAGAGAAGGAAATGGTACATGCACCTCCTGGAGGAAAGAGAGAGGAGGCCGATCAGAGGAGGACAAAGGGAGAAATAAATGGTACACCCACTGGCTGGAGGAAAGAGAGGAGGACAATCAGAGGAGGACAAAGGGAGAAAGAAACAGTACACACACCGGCTGGAGGAAAGAGAGGAGGCCAATTAGAGGAGGACAAAGAGAGAAGGAAATGGTACAGACACCTCTTGGAGGAAAGAGAGAGGAGGACAAAGGGAGGAGGAAATGGTACATGCACCGGCTGGAGGAAAGAGAGAGGAGGACAGGGGGAGAAGGAGCAGTACACACACTGGCTGGAGGAAAGAGGGGGGGCTGATCAGAAGAGAGAGGGAGAGAGAGGGAAATGGAATGTGCACTGGCTGGAGGAAAGAGAGAGGAGGCAAATCAGCGCAGGACAGAGGAAGAAGGAAATGGTAGATACACCGGCTGGAGGAAAGAGAGGGGGACAATCAGAGGAGGACAAAGAGAGGGGAAAGGGAGTGCACACTGGCTCGAGGAAAGAGAAGGGGACAATCAGAGGAGGACAGAGAGAGGGGAAAGGGAATGCGCACCAGCTGGAAGAAAGAGAGGGGGCCAATCAGAAGAGGACAGAGAGAGAGGGAAATGGAATGCACACTGGCTGGAGGAAAGGAGGTTGTCTGTAATCATTATAATATCAAATGTTTACTAATAAAAGCAAAATTGCTACAAAAATCCATCTTTAAATAGTGACATATCCTCTGAGAGTATTATATTGTTAACCACCAATCATTAGAAACAATTATTCATATTACATCTTAAATAATTCAGAGTCAATTAATAGAACCTGTTGTATATAGTTTTCCAATTTATGTAAATACTTGCTAATACTTTTGTTGTTGATTTGTTTTTTAAAAACTAAACTGTAGTTATTTCCTAGTAAAATATGTGAGATGTCATTGGAAATTTTTCATTCTATAGCCTTCTTTATTAAGTGAAACCACCTATATATTCTGGGTATGTTGAATCAAGTAGAAATCTGTTCAGATTGACAGATCCATTCCGAAGTAATACATATGTATTTAGAGGTGCCAATGATATACATATGCATGGAATGGACTATCTAAAGGTATCCATTTTTTAAAAGTATTAGTGTTTCAAACTACTAATTTTTTTCATTGTCTACTTGTGTCCGGAAAGATTCTTTAGTTTGTAATGTATGAGAGAGTTTAAAACTTTCAAAAAGTTTTAAAAACCAAATTATGTTTGAATCACATCCCAGATGTTTAAATGACCTTTAGAGTTATATTAGAATTTGGTATACTTAATAGTTTTCAGATATCCTCCAAAGAGAGAGGAGGCAAATCAGTGCAGGACAGAGGAAGAAGGAAATGGTAGACACACCGGCTGGAGGAAACAGAGAGGGTCCTGATGAGAGGAGGACGGAGAGAGAAGGAAACGGTACACGCACCTGGAGGAAAGAGAGGAGGATGATCAGAGGACAAAGAAAGAGGAAATGGTACATGCACTGGCTGGACAAAAGAGAGAAGAGCTCAATCAGAGGAGGTCAGAGAGAGAAGGAAACAGTACACACACTCGCTGGAGGAAAGAGAGAGGAGGCGGATTAGCGCAGGATGGAGGGAGAAGGAAAGAGTACACATATCACCTAGGGGAAAGAGAGAGGGTGCGCCGTGAATGGGAGTGGGTGCGCAGTGGATGGGTGCGGGTGGATGGGTACGTGGTGGATGGGTGCGGGTGGATGGGTGCACAGTGGATGGGTGCACGGTGGATGGGTGCACAGTGGATGGGTGCGTCGTGGATGTGTGCATCGTGGATGGGTGCGCGGTGGATGGGTGCGTCATGGATGGGTGTGCAGTGGGTGGGTGCGTCGTGGATGGATGCGTGGTGGATGGGTGCATCGTGGATGGGTGCATTGTGGATGGGTGCATCATGGATGGGTGCATCGTGGATGGGTGCATCGTGGATGTGTGTTGTGGATGGGTGCGTGGTGGATGGGTGCGCAGTGGATGGGTGCATGGTGGGGTGTGCAGTGGGGTGCGCGGTGGATGGGGTGTGGGTGTGCTGTGGATGGGAGTGGGTGTGCCGTAGATGTGCCGTGCCTGTACTCCCTTGCTTATGTACAATTTTGACTAATCCGCCCACATGGAACCACCAAGCAACTTTACTATACATATATGGATGATGATGATATATTTCACCTTGATAATGCATGATTATTTCACATCACATTTTGTCATTGTTGGAGTTTAAAATGTCATGTGAATATCACGTGATCTCTCACACGTTGTTTGATTGGACAAATATAATTTGCCCAGATTCTTTAGTGATCGTAGGTCTCACCCAGTGTCACTATGTGACAATCTCCCCTTATTGTTCACTGGCATCTTTTCCTTCTCTTCATCTCTGTTCCTTCATCTCCCATCTCACAGGATGCTTACAGCATCTTCAACAGTACCTTTTATTTGTTGAACCTCTGAACTCGAAGGAGCAGGATGACCGGCGGGCCACTTCATTGGCCACACGATATTTATGATATGGCACATTCGGCCACTGCTGGCTTCGATGGGTAGCCCATTTACTTGCAGAAGTAACAGCAACCGGCAGCGCTCCAAGCTCTTTTTGCCATGCCCGCCCCAGCTAGTGATCCAAGAACTCAGCTTCACTCGACTTTATGCTGGTGTGCACCAGCATTCGCGCCGCTTCAAGCCTACACGCCACCACACCCACTCCCTCAGTGCTGAGTGAGGACAACGTTCAAGTCCGCTCCTCTATGACAAGTCCGAAGCATCCCGGGGGCTTGCCCCCCACGGGTCACAGCCTTGTATTATATTATTATAATGAAATATTATTATATTTATAATTAACTAAAAATAAATATAATAATTATATAATAATATAAAAATCGGCCACCTGGTGTTTATTACACGGTGCGCAGGAAAATTGTCACAATGAGTGACAGCCATCACAACAGGTGACAGTTGTCACAAAGGCGTGCAATGGTCACAAAGGTGCACAACAGTCACAAAGGCATGTGACAGTCACAAGATGTGAAGAGTGTCATACGCGCACAGGCGCGAGAGCATTATGTCATCATATATGCTACTACAGCAAAAACCGGAAACTCTCTGGAATATTCCAGTGGCTTCCAAAGGGACAGTAGATAATAGGTACTAATAGTATTGTGGAATATTCTATAAGATTCCAGAATGTTCTATTATGCCAAGAACATTCTATAGTGTCTTAGAAGTAGTTAGAACCTTCCACAATGCTCTAGAAAATTCTAAATGACATCATTCAATCTTCTAGAATCTTCTAAATGTCTCAGACTAAAATGTATATAAGGAGCTCAGCTCCAGCCTTGAATATCATATCATATCATATCATCTCATCAACCCACCACCACATCTATGTGTCACTGCAGCAAGCAGCCTACTCCACCCCAATCTGGGCAGTTGGACATCTACATAATTCCACCTCAATCTGAGCTGTTGACTGATCTGTTGTTCTCCCTGTCACCTCAATCTGAGTTGTTGACTTTTGTTCCCCCTTGCCACTTCTTAATTGAATAGTTGGCTTTTATATATCTGTTGCCACCTCAGTTAGAGTTGTTGGCTATCAACCTATAATATATAAATAATCTCATACTATAGTCAACTCTTAATTGAGTACTGATTATTAGTTTTCCTTACATTGTTATTTGTATTCTAAGACTTCAGTCACCTCTAGTTGAGTAATTTGACTGTCTATTACATTACAAATAATCCCTGTTCTATTGCTCATTTATTGTGAATCAGTAAAGCATATTCACAAAACATCTTGAGTGTTTGAGCATAAATAAATACTGAGAATATTCTCACAGAATCCTTAAGACTACATTAAGATCTGATAAGTTAGTATCATAGTAGACCCTGTAGGTTAGTGTAAATAAAGCATATATTAGCCAAATAGTGTTTTATTCTATATCTAATCTTTTGACCTGTTTATAAATATTTTTACTGTTTGATAAATAGTATAAAATATATATAAACTAGCTAGTATTGAAGTTAAATCTAGCTTCAGAATCAGTAAATTGTTATTCTTATTTTACTAGTTGTTGTCACAGAAAAAGAACAAGCTTGCACAAGCAGCTCTCAAAACCTTCTTTGCAAAGTAGGGTGCATATATTCAAGTAAACTCTTGACTTCAGGGATTCTAAGTCTATTTAGGCTGCCACTGATTAATATCAAATACTTAAATTATTTTACCTTGCAGTGAATTGAGTATTTGCACATTTTGATAGAGCATTGGACTCCTTTTTCAGAAAATAGTATTAAAATAAGGCTAATACATTACAAAGTTCTAACCGTTCTATATACAAAGAATATTGACCATTTAGGTACGACACATAGTTGTATTGACTGTCTAAGTCTAATACACACTGAACGAGTATTGACTACTTAGTTCAATACATTTGAGCGAAGTAGCTATCTAAAGTATGTAGAGTAGAGAGCTAAAACGAATAAAGGGAATGAACTGTTAGGTGCCATTCCGAATGACTGCTCGAGTGTAGAAAAGAGTAATGAGAGTCGAATAATAGAGTAGCGTGGATGTGGTCCACGTGGATTGAGATATAGGTGGAGTTTCAACTGGTACAGTTTGAAACTCTGATTGTGTAGATAGTTGAAGCTGTGATGTATCCAGTTGATTTTCACAAATTTTCCCTTAATTTTCCCGAATTTATTTCAATTTATTTCCATTTATTTTATTTTATTTATTATTCCAAGAATATGGCTATTTCCTTTTAACTTCACATACTCAAAAGCTTCGAATGATGTCACATTACATAATCAAAGCCTAGAGCGGTCGAAATATAAATATAATAAAGCCGGGTTATCTAATTCTAGGCAGCCAGGTTTTTATTATATTATATTACTACATATATGCGCATTATTATCGTGTGATCATGTGACGACAATGTCACGATGTATTTACAAATCGTCGCGAGTAGTTTTTGCAGCCGCCCGGCCGCGTTTATTTCCGTTTCGGCCACCTGGCTTATTCTGCTTCCACCCTCGGTCATCCCAGGTTTATTTTATGACTCGACCAGTTCAGATCTTCGGTTCGGATCTTCGAGTCATGTGAGGAGTATGATATCATAGCGGAATTATGGAAACTTCTTAGAAGTTTCTAAAAGTTTCCTAATTAGTTATTTAGTTATTATTAAGCAGAACTCTCTACATGTATAAAAGGAGGCCTAAATCACTGAATAAAACAATCTATTTTACTACTATCAACAGCACCAGCTCAAAGCTTATCTAATCATCCTAAGGACAAAAATAGCCTTAGTCTGATATCTAACTGCAAGCACCTACACTTGCAGCATCTTGAACTCTTTCTCTTGAACTTAGCTAATTCATCTAAGTTCCCTCAGCTTCCCGGAAAACCTTTAGGCTTACTAATCACTTAAGTAAATATAAATTCTTATTACTGAAATCCCTGCCCGTTTAGGTTATTCAAGAGCCCATTTTAACAGCACAGTTAATCGATCTTTAAACAAATGCTTGGATATTCGACTCTCGGACAATCTCTCTATTTATAAATTATTTAACAGCTTGTTAAATCTTTATAAATAGTAAACTAAAAGGCTACAAGAAAGCGAAGGCTTACAACAAGTTTCTGCCAACTTATTGCGCATACATTCAGCTCCTGAACCTTTATTCTCAAGGAGAACTTAACTTTCATAGAGCATGTCACTACAAGTTCATCTGAATTTGTCAAGAGACCAAACAAATATTGACTTTAGTTGTTTAAGCTTAATAGCGCAGCTAATTAATCTATCAGTATTTAAATTACTGGACCTTTATTTGTTTATTTCTTGAATCCCTTGCCGTGTCAACATTTGTTAACTATTTGAGAGAGTAAATAGCCAGATACCTTACAGAAGCCCATCTGTGACGGTCGAGACGATACCCCAATCACAACTTACAGGAAACGAACTGGGTGTCTGGGTAAGTCGTGGTTGTGGGGTAAAAAGTGTCTGAGTTTTAACTATGGGTGCTAGAATACATAAGTCTGGCATGTATACACCCACAAGAGTCGATGTACCGCATACATAGGTCGTCGAACTAATTATAAGTGTATAATAAAATAGAGAGAGAGTAGAAATAATAAAGGAAATATAGTATGAGCTCATCCAGACTATATTTCCTGAGTATATTTCGCCATACCTCTCACACATGTGCCCCATGGTACATTTTATTGCCTCTGAGCAAAAATCTTTTGTGCCAATCTGCATACTATTGCCTTTGAGCGAATTGTTAGTGTGCCATTTTGCACCATCATCTACTATTGCCTCCGAGCACATTTTTTTGCCATCATTTCTCTATTGGCCATATTCCTTTTTGGATTGCCTTTTCCACAGTCTAACCCAACCATTCTAAGGGGAAATGGACCAAACCACTCTGAATGGTCATTTTGGAGACAAAATTAATGGCACATTTATTGAGTATAAAACTCACCTTTCATTTCCTCAACATGTGATCCTTCTATTGTAACAGGTGTATGTATAATCAGGAAGCAATAATCCTTGCCAGCTTAATGGCACATTTATAGGGTACAAACCCGAAACTTTTTTTTTGACATGCGACCACTTTGCTTTTGCAGGTGCATAATCAGGGAGGAACAACCACTTTTCAGAACAAGACCTTAAAACCATAACAGGGTAGAAAACTTTGAAATTTTCCCTTACATGTGGACTTTTTTTTAAGCCAAATCTGACTCTGGAATACCCTCAATCATCTACTACATCAATGCTCGTATGAACTAATTATATCGACACCTATGAGACCTATATGGGCCGAGGAGGAGAATTCTGGACCTACATTATATGACCCAGCAAGCTCTATTTTGGACCTACATACATTATACAACCCAGCAAGCTTTATTTTGGATCTACGTTATATGACCCAAAACATTTTTTGGACCTACATTATATGACCCAGCAAGCTTTATTTTGGACCTACTGTACATTATACAACCCAAAAATCCACTTCACTTATATGGATAACTGGTAACAATTAGTTTTCACAGTCTATCCCATTATCTCAACTTCCTTCAATGCACTGTAGCAAACCATCAAACCATCTATTGCCAAACCTGAAGCGACAATCCATGACATATCATTTTTTAGTGGAACCACTCAGGGAGGTGATTTCACCTTATGCCTACTGACTTTGTCCAACTTCATTTTTTCCTCAATCTCTGGCAGTGGAGACTCCCATGCATGAGGAAGAGTTTGTTATTTTTTGTCCACACTGAGGAGTGTTGGAATGTGTACACCATAAACAACAGATCCCGGGTCAACATCTATCTTTTGCAATAACAATGCCACTATTTCTTTATCTGAAAACCTGCTATTACATTCTCACGTGAAGCACATCAACACCAAACCACTCAAACCATCAAAATTTGGCAAGATTCGCAGTTTTATATGTAGGTCTTTGATGAAGGAAGCACCATGCGAGGAGGAGTTAAATGGTGAGGAGTTTCAAGTTGACCGACCCCAAGACCATCTAATCTCAGACATAGGCACCTGGTATCCATAACACACCATTAGTGGTGCCTAGCAATATATACAGTCAAGTATATAATCTGGAACTACAGTAGTATTACCTCAGTCCATTATACAATAAACAAGACTGAGGTAAGTAAAGATTGTTATGTATCAGTACTTGATGTAACCAATAAATGTTTATTAGTTACATTTAGGTACATAAAATATATTAGTCCATTATACAATAAACGAGACTGAGTTACATTTAGGGTCTTGATTTCTAACAACCTATACTACTTGGAATTCTCGATCGTAAAATCATGTTGGGTACCTTAGCGAGCCCCATCAAGGTTCCTTGTAAAAAAAAGTCCCTGATTGGAGAATACAGAAACCTTGAGACGTACTTTATCTCCTTGGTAGCGGGAAGAATTCTTGGGAATGGGGGCCCCACGACGCAGCTGTGTACTGACAGATGGTGAACAGAAATGTGCCAAAGTCTTCCAAACGCTCTGGTCTTCCCGCTAACTTACCCAATTAAAATAATCTGTTAGATTGAGTAATGCTAGCAATGCTTCCCAGGGTCAGGTAGTGTAATGGTTAACACCCCTGCTATATATGCAGAAGCCCTGGGTTCAATCCCCAGTCTGGCCATTCATTTTCTACACTTTTAACATAATCACAGTCATTTTCAGGTATTGTTGTAAGCATGGCTACAACAAGAACCCTTGGTTAGTTACATAAGCATACCCGTCTTTTCGTTCATAGAGCAATACCGTGGTCCTATCAATGTGACCCGGACCCAGCCTATATGATGACTGGCTTTCAATTGTCAGGGTCTGGTACGTTACCCACATTTAGTTCATTCTTCGTTAATCACTTTGGGTATATATCATGTTTGTTATAAACTTATATAACATACTTCTAGTAATCTGAGGCCCGTCAGCGGTGACGGTGTGGCGCTGGCACACAATATATATTGACTCCGAATCCCCAAGGCTAGCCATAATATCACTTATAAACATTGTGGGGGTCGCCCTCATCTTCGGAGTCACCCTCATCGCAGGGGCTGTCCTCATCGTTGGGGCGGGCGTAACTATTGGGACTGTTGGTGCCGTCATCATTGGTGCCGTCCTCATTGTTGGGGCGGGCGTAACTATTGGGGCGACCGTAACTGCCCTTGTTCGAGGCGCTGCATTGCGAACATTAATGCAAGTGGTATGCGCATTATTAATTTATTATCTAGGTTTTGTGTCCTCATGATCTTATTAGCTAATGCTTGTCAAAGCGATTACCCCCTCCAAGGAAATCTAGGTGCCTCCGCATTTATTGCAAGAGAAACAAAGAATCTGCCCTCAACAGATGTCTGGTGTATACTATATCCTTCTTTAAAACATTTCTTCCGTTCGGATCTGCGAAGTATAAGCGAGAGGGGTCTCCTTTTAACGTTGAAAACTCCTGTATATTATTAGATCACTACAAATCGCCCCTATATTCATCAGTTCATCACATCTTTCATACAGCTTTCACGCCAAGTGTTCGATGCGGCAGTGCTTTGGGCGGTAAAAGCCGATAAGACTAATTTCCAGAAAGCTCAAAGCTCAAAAGGTAAGACCACTCCGAAGGATGAGACACCCAGGGAGACTTGATATCCAATAGAAAATCAGGAGCTACTCGTACAGCTTCAAACCGGACAGAAGAGTATGTGACCAGTTATTCTACTTGTTATATTCCTGAATGATAATAAAGGGATGAAGCTAATATCTCCAAAGCTTCAAAAGCTTGGGGTGACTTCTACTGACGAGATAAAACTTTTAACAGTTCGTGACTATATCATTAAACTTTCCAATGTGCTATCAAGGTGAGATGTATCAAGGACACTGATCGACATATGAGACTGACATGATCTAGTTTTGCTACACGGTCGAAAGAACCGGAACCCGTGACTATATCATTAAATCTTCCAATGTGCTATCAAAGTGAGATATATCAAGGACACTGATCGACATATGAGACTGACATGATCTAGTCTTGCTACACGGTCGAAAGAACCAGAACCAGAAGCACTGGCGCAAACGACGTCTGGCGTCGAGCTCCAGAAGCTCAGCGTTGTCCCACAAACTATATTCATCACGACGAGACCCTCCGAAGTTTCCACTAAAGCGGGATCGTCACGGCGGTCAACACTCGATAGCCATGGACGTCACGGATTGCACAACAGTCCACGCCTACCTCGTATGGGTAGCCTCGAGCACATGAACCTCTTCGATGATTTGGGACGTAGACCAGCCGTCATAAATATATCCTTGCCTTCTCTCACGATCGCGAGCGCGCCGCTTCTATGTAATCCGTGCGCCCCAGCAGTATCATGCCGCCGCCGCCCAACCCTCCTGAAAATAGACCTGCAAGCTCCTCCGATTCCGTGGTACCCAGCACTATTGATAGTTCCTCATCGACCTGCACATGGGGAGCACTGACTACCAGAAAGCGCCTGCGGCGGTAGGCTCGGTGAAGGCCAACGTGACTGGCTTGTTGGTTGCCCCATCCATTTCGCGGATGGGGATTGAGGTAGAGGAAGATTATACGATTCTGTCGGGACGGTCTTCGCCTGTATCCAACGTCGGTACGGTGCAGGCTGATCATCGCTCCGTGCAGTCAACAAAGCCGTTCTCCATGATGTTCAGTGGGTGCAATTGATATTGGCTGCGACGTGTGTGCAAGTTAACTTCTCTGCGGTTTAGAACCGCGAGACACAGGCATCAATACCCTCCTGGGACAACTCTAAGATGAGAACTCCCGTGAAGCAATGGTTGATTTCGGACCAAAGGTCCATGAAGGACCTGTCCGTCGACGAAATACCCCACGACAAATGCGTTTTCGATGCAAGGAAGCCAGCGTCGACCAGAAGCGTCTCTGATTGCGAATCTCGTATCGCACTCCGCAACGGTCAATGGCATCGCTGTCGCGCCAGACCATGCATTTTTTGTGAGGTTTTCAGATGATAAGACTGTGAAGGTGTGGGATACTGCGAGATTGGCAAGGAATGTGACTAGTAAACCGCGGCAGACGTGTTCGCAGTATCATGCGCGTGTGACAGTGGTATGTATGCTTGAGGGTGTGTTTTGCAAGTGCAGGTGACGATGGGAGTCTCCATGTTGTAAGAGCGCATGTATCATCCAGTGGGTCGATGCCCAAGTATAGTAAACTTCAGGTAGTAAGAGAGCATCGAGTAGACCATGCAGAGGGATACATCACATCTCTAGCGCATTACAATACAGGTAAATCTTTACTTATTTAACAAGTCATCTACCTCTTTCTAACTCGTGTCTTTTAGAAACCACCTTCAACATCATATATGCTACTACACGTGCTACTATTGTCGTCCTCGACCTTCGCACTATGCGAATATTACAGACCATAGAGAATCCCCGGCACCATGGACCAATTGGTACCTTCTGTGTTGATTGGGCAATGGTTGCTCTCGAGGTCCGACCTTCCGCTCAATCAGAGGGAATGGTATTTATTGAGCCATGGGAGATCGAAACGACAAGCTTAGTTGAGACATATGAAACTCGGGAATCTTCCCGTGACACATTGACATCTACGGTGCAGATCGGGGCTGCTCCCTCGGTCATCTCCGAAATAGAGCCTGAAAAGAATCCCGCGGCTGCTAGTGCGGTCCTTGTGCGCTCCCGCACTGCGCTCTCATCCCCCGACGGTGCAACTCCGTCTGCTAGTGAGACGGATTCGTCGCGACAGACGTCTGCATGGACACAGCCTGATGTATGGGCAATGGTTGGGGTGTAGATTTTTCAGTCTTTCAGGTTCCACCCTATCTGATGCGGGTATTGAACACATTGGGGAAGGTGGGGGAAGTATATTAAAAACAGGGGGAGGCGGTTTCATCGTGATGTTAGAGTACGATATTACAGCTCTTACATAGTCTATGATGTTCCCTATATTTTTCTGATATTTGTAGTATTTTTCCCAGCACTGTAGGTGCAGTATTGAGTGAGTTACCTAGTAAGGTAACTGATGTGTAGGTGCTTAGGTAAGCACCCTATAGTATACTCCACTGTGGGTGTGGGAAAGTCTCCTTAGTGTTTACTTTCCTCACACTCACAGGTATGTAGTTATTTCACAGTTGAATACACTTAGTGTTTACTTTCCTCACACTCACAGGGTGTTTGTCAAGAGTTATTCAACTGTTTCAATACGTGACAGGCTCGGAAGATAGAACACTGCAGCTGTAAGATTTGAGTAGTATGGAACGGTCTACTGTATTGACTGGATTTTATATCGATGGCGATAAGGCATCATTCAGGTAAGTCTATTTGGAATCCCTTGGTTCATTTGCCATATGTATTAACAATCACGCTCCACTTCTTCTTAGCACGACTAATGACACCATCGGTTCCGAGACTATTACTCATGTTGAGACCACCAGTCACCCTGGTGGCAGCCAGAATCAGCAGACAGCCTGAAGGACGAATCTCATCATCAACCACCACCAGCATCTGCTGAAGGCTCACCAAGACTGTTTAACAGCCCTTGCATGTATAGATTCACCCTTCCGCGGCGGTATCGTCAGCGGTGACAGGTCTGGTGTTGTGAAGGTCTGGCGCGTAGAGAAAGCCCAATGACAACAAAAAATTTTGTTTCTATTAGCGGTTTTTGCCGCAGGTCGTGTATCTAATTCCCTTTTCAAATTCTTTTTGTCACATCGACTGGCACTTTGTTCCATTTGATGCGTAATAACCGCATCAAATTCAAGGGATTCTATGTAGAGAGATATTGTGTCGGGAAAAGAGGGCGGACTGCATTCGCTACTCTTTATTAAATCGAAATTGAGTTAGAGGTTAGCGAAGAGCGCCGGCCGCCCGGCGAACATCACAATGACCGTGTTAGGACCCGGAAGCATCCTTCTTTTGGTTATCTTGGCATGCGGGTCGTATTATTGGAGGGTAACAAAGCAACCCCTCAGTAGGACTTTAAGGAAGAGGGAACTGTGTGGTATGCCGTGTTGGCGTGATGAGACGCGTGGGAATGGGGATGGGTTTCTTGGCTCTCAGCCTAAACCACGTGCGCTTCTACTCCGACTTGAGTTCAAAACCCTGCATCCCTCCTAATTTGGATTGTTCTTAATATAGTTCAGTTAATTATTTCACCGGCCGGTTTCTTGTGTCTGCGGTCGGAGCGCGAATATTAGTACGGCGACTCAACCTCCTGCGTATAAAGCCCTCCCTGGTTCCACCACTCTCTTCTCGCCCTTTCAACTCCCCCCTTCAAGGGTTATCTACTTCCGCCACCATTGTCCTCCCTGCCACACTCGGGTCGCCCTTCTCCTGCTGCCTCTCTGCCCTCGTCCCAGCTTTCTCTTCCGGTTCAGTCTGATGTTGATTTGTCTATTCGTTTATCTACTGCCACCAAGCCATTGTCCTCCCTGCCACACTCGAGTCGCATCTACTCCCTCTCTGCCCTCGTCCCATCTTTCTTTTCTGGTTCAGTCTGAAGTTGATTTGTCTACTCGTTTATCTACTGCCACTAAGCCATTGTCCTCCCTGCCACACTCGGGTCGCCTTCTCCTGCTGCCTCTCTGCCCTCGTCCCAGCTTTCTTTTCCGGTTCAGTCTGAAGTTGATTTGTCTACTCGTTTATCTACTGCCGCCAAGCCATTGTCCTCCCTGCCACACTCGGTTCGCACTTCTCCTGCTGCCTCTCTTCCCTCGTCCCAGTTTTCTCTTCCAGTTCAGTCTGAAGTTGATTCGTCTACTCGTTTTATCTACTGCTGCCAAGCCATTGTCCTTCCTGCCACACTTGGGTCGCGCTTCCCCTGCTGCCTGCGCTGCCTTCTCTTCCCTCGTGTCGGCCTTCTCTTCCGGTTCAGTCTGAAGTTGATCTCTCTACTCATTTATCGCCTTGTTCTCGACAGTATTTGTTCCCTCATAGGTTGTCTTCATGGCTAGGTATGTATTTTGCGTTAATCTAATATACTGCTATTCACATCTGTTATTTGCAGGTTCTTGTTATTCCACCTCGCCCGGCCTAAGTAACCCAAATGGAGTGAAGGCGCCCCATATTGAGAGCACGAGCTCGTGGATATCGTCGCCTCGCCGCAAGCTCCTTTGGGAGATTTGACGGGTTGGCACGGGGTATGCTTATTTCTGATGGGTTGTGGGAGGATAAGGCGTTTATCTTCATTACTAGGTACGTATCTTTCGTTCTCTCAACTTCTTATTCTCACCAACAGAGCTCGGTTCCTGGCTCCCGACCCCTGCGGGGGTCGGGCGACTGTGAGTCCCGTAAGTGTCTTGTTTTTGTCCTAGTATTATACGTACTAATAGACCGTTTTGCTTTTTTCTGTGTTTTCGCCTTTTTTTATTCATATTTGGGGAATAAACACTCTCGAGACCAAGATAATTTAATGTGTATACATATATGTATTGAGCAAGTACACAGAGTACTATTATCAGTTGTACGCACTTCGGTCACCACCCCAATTGTGCACTTTGCCAATATTTCACAAAACCGTGTTGCAACGTGGGCGCTGTTGATATGCATACTTTAAGATCAATATTTAAATAATAATAATAATTTTTTCAATTATTAAAGGCATCGCGAAGCAGTAAAATAAAAGTCGAAGCTTGAGGGGGGATGTCATGCCCTGCAGAGCTGCGACGGAGTTTCGACACGGTTCGGACGACAGTCTCTGGGGTGCAATCGAGGTCAACTTTTTTACCTCCAATAACAATCGTACGCAAAAGCCGCGGGAATGGATCGATGGAGGGTAATCACTATAATTTAATCCATTCAGCGAATGAAGTCTGGGAATGGAAGTGGAACGAGGGCATGTGTTTGTGTTAGCATGTAGACAAGGTTCGATCATAGAATTGCCAATCAAGATCGTCAACCATGCAGGGTCGCGTTCATTCGGCATGGGCTTGGAGGTTTTTCCGGTTGTGGCCTAATTTGGGACATCCTTGCTCGCCGCTCACTCGCGTTTAATCACCCTGTCCTCCTGCCTTTGCAGTTATAAATGGGGGGTTCTGTACACGAGTGGCTGCATCAGCCTTCAAAGTTGCAACGAGCCAAATGCGTCCTTGAATCGACCTGAAACCTTTCCAATACTTTTTGATCTTGGACCGCCACACGCCACAATGTGCGCTTGATGTTACAGCGATGCGTACACTATACGGTGTGTTCCTTCCACTGGCGAAACTTCCCGGGCCCTTGAATCAGTGCACTGGTATGGACGATTGCTAGGAATATAGTGCTGGCTTTGAACAACTTTATGGATAGGTCGTTCTCACGCAGAAACTTCGAATCGTCGAATTACTACGAATTTCAGAATCCCAGCACTTTTACCACGACCGCCGAGTCTAGTTGGCTATTTCTGATATTAATTTTTTTGCGCTGGCCTGCCAGGGTAGCATGCAATTAATTCTGGGCTTGAGGTTCTTCGAAAAGCTGAGCTGGCTGGCGTTTCAACAATATCCGGAGGAGATCTATCGTAGAGAGGAGTGTGTGCATGTCTCAACACACTAAGATGTAATGCTACAAATCAAACCGTCGATAATTCTGCTTTTTCGCCACGGTCAAGGATTGTCTTGAGCGTGTATACCCTTTTCTGGGTTATTTTGTGGATCGGTCGTGAAGCCAGCGACCAGGATTAACCCTGTCTGCCCACAAGGAGACGACATTTCTCGCTTGTGGCTAGAACGCGCAGTGAATCTTGGTTGATTTGTCCTTGAACTCGCTGGACTCGGAGAGATGGATTTCACGATGAGTAAAACTAAGCATTTGCGCCCCCCAAGTAATCTGTCCAGGTGTGGATCCGTTATTATTTGGATCCGTCATATCTTATTTACATACACATTCTTATTTCATTCCCGTTATTTTTAATCTTCTATCTTTCAAGTTTGTACAAGCCATTCTTTCAAGGCTGAGCCGACTCGTCGAGATACCAACCCATCACCCTCATTTAGTAGTAGGTCAAAGGAATCACTTGGCAACCATTATTAAATAATGCTATTGCGCGTGAACATGATATTTCCTTGAAGGACTTTATAAACAAGCGAGTGGATAGGGCCCTTAGTTACATAAGCATACCAGAGCAATACCGTGGTCCTATCAATGTGACCCGGGCCCAGCCTATATGATGACAGGCTTTCAATTGTCAGGGTCTGGTACGTTACCCACATTTAGTTCATTCTTCGTTAATCACTTTGGGTATATATCCTATTTGTTATAAACTTACATAGCATATTACTACTAATATGAGGCCCGTCAACGGTGACGGTGTGGCGCTGGCACACAATATATATCGACTCCGAATCCCCAAGGCTAGCCATAATATCACTTATAAACATTGTCGAGGTCGCCCTCATCTCCGGGGTCACCCTCATCGCAGAGGCTGTCCTCATCGTTGGGGCGGCCGTAACTATTGTGGCAACCGTAACTGCCCTTGTTCGAGACGCTGCATTGCGAACATTAATGCAAGTGGTATGGGCATCTAGGTTTAGTGTCCTCATGATCTTATTCGCCAATGCTTGTCAAAGCGATTACTCCCTCCAACGCTTCTATTTTTCCCGAGTATATTTTCCCAAACATTCGACACCTGTACAAAGATCCCGACGTTTTCGTTCGGTGTACTCTGGCCCAATGTGTTGCACCGTTGTCCGATACAAGCGTACGGTATTTAGAAATGGGCCAGGCGATGAAGGCTCATGAGACATTTAAACTGGCTCATACAGATGAATATGACGATGCACTTCACGAGGTGGGAAAAATAGTATTTCTGTGCTTTTTGATGCTCAGATGCATCTTTATCTAGGTTTCTTACGATGCCAGTCTACAAGACTTACAATTATCCATTCAAGACTTATTAATTTCATTATTGATCAATCGATCGTGAAACGCACCGTACTACATAACGTCTCTTCGCTCTGTGTTTTCTTTGGACGGCAGAAGACGAATAATGTATTGCTTGGGCACATGATCAGATATCTCAATGATCAAGATTGGCTTCTGCGGTATGCATTTTTCGAGACGATTGTCGATGTTACGAGGTGTGTTAGCGGTCGAAGCTTAGAAGAGTATATTTTTCCAATGTTATAAATATTAACATCTAGTAGATGGTGTCACAATTAATATATATTGACTCAAATCCTAAGGCTAGCCATAATATCACCTATAAATATTGTCAGAGTCGCCCTCATCTCCGGAGTCTTCTTCATCTCCGGAGTCTTCTTCATCTCCGGGGTCTTCTTCATCTCCGGGGTCACCTCCGGGGCCGTCGAAACTGTCGGGGTCGTCGTAACTGTCGGGGTCGTCGTAACTGTCGGGGTCGTCGTAACTGTCGGGGCCGTTGTAACTGTCGGGGCCGTTGTAACTGTCAGGGCCGTTGTAACTGTTGGGGCCGTCGTAAGCGTTGAGGTCATCATCACCGTTGCTGCCGCCGTCAACGTTGTCACGCCAGCTACCCTCGCCCACCTCACTTTGAAGAGGATTCCACTCGTCCGGATTGGCCTGGTAGCCTTCGGCGTTACTCGGGCTAATGCCTTGGGGAGTAATCGCCTCATTCTGCGATGGGAAGTAGCTGCGGTTCATTGGGGAGGTTGGTCCGGGATGGAAAGCGGGATGGGAAGCCTCGGTTTTGAAATTAATCACGTTATTACCTCCGACGGCGACATCGTCACCGTCGTCACGAGATAGAACGCGTTGCGCTAGAGAACCCAAGAAAGCTCTGAAAAAAGAATTAGAAATAAACAATATGAAATGAATAATGAACTTACAGGCCTTCTCTGACCACATCCATCGCAAGTTCACGGCGATCAGCCGGTCGCCGGAGCCAATAGCCTCAAGTATCCCGTGACGTTGCGATGGCTCAGTTCTCGCCATTATTGCGAAGGTTGGTCCGGGATGAGAAGCGGGATGAGGAGCGGGATGAGAAGCGGGATGAGAAGCGGGATGATGAGCAGCGGGATGATGAGCAGCGGGATGAGCAGCGGGATGAGAAGCGGGATGAGAAGCGGGAGAGCAGCGGGATGATGAGCAGCGGGATGAGAAGCGGGATGAGAAGCGGGATGAGCAGCGGGATGAGAAGCGGGATGAGCAGCGGGATGAGCAGCGAGATGAGCAGCGAGATGAGCAGCGGGATGAGAAGCGGAATGAGTAGCGGAATGAGTAGCGGAATGAGTAGCGGGATGAGAAGCGGGATGAGAAGCGGGATGAGAAGCGGGATGAGAAGCGGGATGAGTAGCGGGATGAGAAGCGGGATGAGAAGCGGGATGAGAAGCGGGATGAGCAGCGAGATGAGCAGCGAGATGAGCAGCGGGATGAGAAGCGGGATGAGAAGCGGGATGAGAAGCGGAATGAGTAGCGGGATGAGAAGCGGGATGAGAAGCGGGATGAGAAGCGGGATGAGAAGCGGGATGAGAAGCGGGATGAGAAGCGGGATGAGTAGCGGGATGAGAAGCGGGATGAGAAGCGGGATGAGAAGCGGATGAGAAGCGGGATGAGTAGCGGGATGAGAAGCGGGATGAGAAGCGGGATGAGAGCGGGATGAGAAGCGGGATGAGAAGCGGGATGAGAAGCAGATGGGAAGCCTCGGTTTCGAAAATGAGCACGTTATTACCTCCGGGGGCGACATCGTCACCATCGTCATGAGATAGAGCGTACTGCGCTGCAGAACCCAAGACAACTCTGAAAAAAGAATTAGAAATAAATAAAATATAATAAAATATAATGAATAAAGAACTTACCTGGTTGGTCTCCCAAGTTCATGGCGATCAGCCGGGTTGCCTAAGTCAAGTATCCTGTGACGTTGTGATGACGCAGATTTCACCATTTGCAGTAATTTCTGAGACAATTGAACATAATCATGATCATCCATAGACCTAAACTGCACAAGGCCTGTGATCCTTATCGAGCCTGATGACCTCTTCATTTACCGATCCAGGCAGACTCGCGGACAAGAAGGAGACATGCTGCGAACTGATTGTCAATACCATGCAGGTGTGGATAGTAAAACGACTTGCTGTTGATGATCCGCCCCTGCCCGCAGTTTGGTATGTCTCATAACAGTAGATTGTGAGATAACCACGATTAGCGCTGACCGCCGTATATTGTGTCAGCTGTTGCTGTAGCATTTCAGAATGCAATTTTAAATGCTTTAATATTGGGTCGCGATTCTGAGATTTAACTTCGAGGCAATCAAAGAGATAGTGAGTCCAACATGTTAGATTAATGCCCAGGTGGGGTGTCCCAAGGTAAATGATACCACGAGTTGCAATGGCGATAGCCTTGTGGTCCGGAAGATGCCTGTCACCGTGGAGGGAGGCTTGGATCAGTGCCTACAATGTACGAGTCAGTCATAGGAAAGGAGATTATGTCATTACCACCAAAACTATGTGCAACAAAGATCATAGGCCGCTTCTACGAGAGATTAGGTATCGAAGCCTAGGATATGAGTAGGCAACCTACGTTGGTCTTTGTTCTGATTCTGAAAGTGGACAATGCCACCCGAAAGTGGATGGCTAAGTCGGATATAGTCTGTTGAGATCTTTTCTTGCCGTGCGTGCGTACATCGTAGCCGTACGTTAGAATCCTCGCATTAAGAATGGATTTTGGCAAGAAATCCCGAAGCCAAAGAGCACTGTTGGGGGGCAGTGAAGGACTTTGCATGGTGTCCATCGAGACCGTGGATGGCGACGATGCTACGAGTGATAAGTATGAATGTGAGAAGGCCGCACTAACTGACTCACTCCACGGCAGAAGTATCTCCAGGAACGAGCACTTTGATCCCATAGAAAGGTTCTTTATTAGTGGGAACCGATGGTTTAGAAGGCGACAAGACAGTAGACATTTTTACGGTGGTGAAAGCGTAGACTGATTAATCGGTATGCCTTTAAAGACATATAGCTGCTGTGCTCTCCGCAGCATCGAAGGCTTCGCAACAAAATCCTGGCTAGCGAAAAGAATAGGGGGAGTTGCGATGAGCCACAGCCAGAGTTAGATGCAGCGACTCCCTTTCACCCCAAAGCAGCAGGATAAAACATTCACATGTCTTTCGGTGGCAAAAGTGTGATGGATGGTTGAGGCGAAGACAATAGACGACGAGGCAAATAAGCGTCACAAGTATATAAAGGCATATAGCTGCTGTACTCTCCGCAGCTTCGAAGGCCTCGCTACATGGCTAGCGAAAAGAATAGGGGAGTTGCGATAAGCCCCACCGCGTTTTTGTCACAGCCAGAGTTAGATGCATCGACTCCCTTTCACCCCCAAAGCAGCAGGATAAAACATTCACATGTCTTTCGGTGGCAAAAGTGTGATGGATGGTTGAGGCGAAGACAATAGACATGTTTATTGGCAGTGAAAGCCTATACAGTGACGAGGCAAAGAAGCGTCCGACAAGCCCCAATATTTGCGGTGCAGCAGTAATGGGCCCGAGACTGGCCGGCCACTCGCTGCCTTTTTTAGTCTTAACAGGAATTCCAAAACGTCATCCGAAGTTCGGGGTGTCAGTGAAGTCCCTAACATCGGAAAATGATAGCAATTGAAGCTTGTAGCATTTCGAAAGTGTGATGGATAGTTGAGGCGAAGACAATGGACATGTTTGTTGGCGGTGAAAACCTACACAGTGACGAGGCAAAGAAGCGTCCAACAAGCCCCAATATTTGCGGCGCAGCAGTAACGGGGCCCGAGATGGGCTGGCCACTAACTGCCTTTGTTAGTGTTATGTAACGGGAAATCCAAAGCGTCCTCCGAAGTCCGGGGTGTCAGTCAAGCAGAACGCTGTCCCCAACATCAGAAATGATAGCAATTGAGGCTTGTAGCATTTCGAAAGTGTAGGCGAAGACAATGGACATGTTTGTTGGCGGTGAAAACCTACACAGTGACGAGGCAAAGAAGCGTCCAACAAGCCCCAATATTTGCGGCGTAGCAGTAACGGGGCCCGAGACTGGCTGGCCACTAGCTGCCTTTGCTAGTGTTAACAGGAATTCCAAAGCGTCCTCCGAAGTTCGGGGTGTCAGTCAAGCAGAACGCTGTCCCCAACATCAGAAAATGATAGCAATTGAGGCTTGTAGCATTTCGAAAGTGTAGGCGAAGACAATGGACATGGTTGTTGGCAGTGAAAAACCGATACAGGGACGAGGCAAAGAAGCGCCCAACAATATTTGCTGCAATGGCCCGAGACTGATTGCCTTTTTTTTAGTTTTAACAGGAATTTCAAATACGTCCTGTATCAGTGAAGCAGAACGCTGTCCTTGACATCAGAAAATAATGGCAATGGAAGCTTGTAGCATTTTTTCTTCTACTTGACTCTATATCGAAATACTATGATATGTCAAAGTATGGAATCCGTCAGCCTTTCTAAACAAAATGTCAAAAAAAAATTGTTCCCCGGCTTGCATGGGGGATATTTAGTTCAAAAGACCAGGGTCGCATCGTTAGACCCACTTAAGGGAAATAGCGTACGAAAATGGACATCGAGAGAGCAAAGACCACAACATTTAGCTAGCCTACAAGATAAATACGTCCCAAACAAAGCCCCGACCGCCGATAACAAACAGGTGATTCAAAACAGGGATGATACATTGACACGAGAGAGAGGGGTGTACGTAACACGGTACGATATTGATATCAATAAGAAAAGTAAAAGCAAGCAAGTATGGTAAGCGCTGGAGAGTGTTCGAGATGGAATCCTTATAGTGATATGCCATAGAGAAGAGAAGAGAGCCGGGGAATGCTTTAGTAAATCCTGAACCTTTTTATGTAGGAGCAGTGGGGAGATGTCCTGCGCATTAGGGAGCTCATGCCTAGGAGGGGTGACCAGAGTACGCCTATTTACCCTGCCTGCTCCACTGGCGACAAGGGAGTAGCAGGAGTCGCCGGCGCGACAGTAATAACAGGCACAGATAAACGACGCGATGACGACGCCTGCCACTGTGAATGCGAGTGTTGCGATGACGGAGGAGTCGGCGGCGGCGTAGGAACCGACTTCGCAGCGGCCGTCGTAGGCACGCCGGGTATGTACAGCGCCAATGACGGCAGAGCAGGCGTGTCCGCGCCGGCGTCGGGAGGGTGTCCGACTGTGAATGTCGTATTCGGAGTCGAGATGGACGCAAACGACGCATCCATGAGCGACGCAAGCGATGTATCCCCCGACATATCATCAGAATCAGCCGTTTTCTCTCCCGCACCCGACAATGGCATCCTCCCACCAACAGGGGTCTCCGCCCCCGCTACCGGGTCGCTACCGTCCTCCCCGGCCGCCTCCAGCGACGGCCGCCCCAACGACTGCGGCGCAGTGACCATCCCCGCCGTCTCCCCATCATCACCCCCCACCGACCTCAACGACGTCTGCGAGTCCCCCGGCCCCGGCCCGCGCCCAAACCCAGGGTTCCCCGGCGCATCAAACGGCGGCGGCGGCGTCCCCCCGCGCCCCGCCGCCCCCCCACCAGCAGCCCCTCCCGGCTCTGCGCCATCGCCGCGTCCCCGTACGGCACGCCAAACCTGCCCACCGACTCCCGCGAGCTGATAAAGCGCATCTGCTCCGCCGTCGGCCCGCTCGACGGGTACTGGAACGCGGTCCGCGTCAGCGTGTGCGGCAGCGGCGCCGAGATGCGCGAGGAGAGCGAGAGCGTCGAGGTCGACGCCGCGGGGTTGTGGTGGTGGCTGTGGCCGAACGAGACGGGCGGGTGTGGCGATGCCGAGCGGATGCGGCTGGCGGGGACCGAGGTGCTGGACGCTGAGCGGAGGTGGGAGGACGTGGTGCTGTGTGCGGTGATGGCGCTCGTGTGTGGTGGCGAAGCGGGTGGGCTGGACGGCTGGGAGGGCGGTATTTGGGGCTGTGATGCAGCTGAGGTCGCCGGAAGCGTGCTGGGGAGAGGCGGGGGCGCGGTGGTGTCTGGCAGTCCATCGCTGTTGGAATGGGCGCTGGATGTGGCAGTCATAAGACGCGACAGTCGCGACGTGATGCCCCAAATACCACTTCTTGCTCGACGCCGACCGGAGGAGGTGCGCGATGCGTGCGTCGCCGAGGTCCCTGTGGCATGTGAGTCGGTGCTGCGCGCATCGCTAGGGCTAGCCAACTGGGCACCCGAACTCGATATCTCGGTCATTTCAACGCTATGCGACGTATTTTGATGCTGGTCGTCCACAACTTCAAAATACGCAGGTGCATTTCCCAATGCGCGGAGCTCCTCGGCGCTCGGGTGGGGCACATCCACGCTCCGACGAAGCAGCCCTTCGTGGCTGTCGTCTGATCCGATCCGTACCGTGTCAAAGCTCTGGCTCCGACGCACCTGGACGGTTTGTGGCGGAGCGAGATGGTGCTGGGGATGCTCTTCCAGCAGCGGCGTGCGAATATTCGACTGGCTTCCTTCCTGCTCTTCATTGAGTGTCGGCATGGGATCTTCAGGTTCCTGTGTGCTCCTGCAATACGAGATAAGCACGTAGCCCCTCCAAGACGGATACCAGCAGCAGCAGCAGCAAGAGTGGTGTCGCATACCTCGCAAGAACAATCTCCTGCTCCCCCGGATCCTCATTATACGCCGGCAACGACTTGGTCGAGATCTGGCTCGGCGTGCGCCGCGTCCTTCTCGGTCGACGCGTAGTCGTCGTCCCGGTCCCATTCGCGCCCACACCATTGCCCTCGGTCGCCGCATTCCCATTAGCCCTTCTCGCAGCCAACATGGCAGCATTCAACCTGCGCCGCTTGACACACGAGAAGAAAATCATCCCGGCGACGACGGCAATGATCCCGAGCAAAGGAAGCTGTGGACACACGAACAAAAAGGCATAGTCAGAAATGGCGATCAATCACACATGGCACACGCTGGAACGTGACGCAGACAAGGCAAACATACCCATATTTGCAGGCTCATGCTGTTCGCAGGCGGAGGAGAAGGAGTTGTGACTCTTGGATGCAGTGCTTCCACGCCGGTATTGCTCTCTGGCGTCCTGCGCCCCACGGGAATAGCGCAGACATGTACGAAGATAACCAGGGAGATATACACTGGAATTCGAAGAGATACCATAGGCGATGAAAGGCACTCTGTACTGTAGTTTACAGTTTATATTGTAAATGACCAATAGAACCCTCGTCCTCGTCGCCGTGGTCGTCGTGTACGATAGAAGAGAAGATTATGGATTCGTCGGTGACAGCCGTAAGATCTAAGGGCATGCATGGTTAGATCTCGGTAAAAATACCACAGCCTTGTAGCGCCGGCCCATGATTGTCTGAATCCGCCCCCACACAAAGCTATACAAGCCTTCACTTCCCTCCACACATCAAACACAATGACTGCACCTGCTCCAATGATCTCCAGCGAAATGTAACATATATGCAGGATAGAACAAAATGAGATCCAAACAGGGGATCAGGCTCAGTTGATTGGCAAAGGAAGCTGTGTAACAAGGGACACGGCAGCCCGTACGAGGCTCAGGACCTTACCCACAACCCCCACAACATTTGTTCTATCTGCACTATTAATAACGACCTAATTCTCCATGGGATTATTGGCGTCAGAATGCTTACAAGTGAATTGGCGAACTGTGCGAGGTCGCATGGCAACTTACTGCGGTGACTCAACCCCGAGATACCCTGGGGTAGCTGGTGTCTTTCGTCGAGGTACAAATGCTGATTTTAATGGCGCACCGAAGAATGGCTTTGTTCGTGCTTGTATACAGACTGAGTCCTCCAGCGGCACTCCGATAAACGAGCGACTAGACCCTGCAGGTTGTAGTGAGTCTTGGTGAGTTCCCATCCTTTCCCGCTTCCCACTGGTGGCATGCACGAGTGCATTTTTGGGCTGGTAGACACGATCTTATATTTTCAAAGTCGAAGGAAACCTTTGATTTTATGGTCAACGGAGCTTTTATTTATAATAAAAACGATAATGAAAATCTACTCGCTTATTTATAAATAGCATAGGCATTGTGTACTTGGTACAGCTTACATTGTCAATGACCAATAGAACCCTTGTCCTCGTCGCCTTGGTTCACACGCAAGTATTCACTTCCCCAAACACAATTTGACTTCACCTACTCCAATGATCTCTAGCGAAATGTGATATGCAGGATAATTAATGAACAAAATGAGACCAAACAGGGGATTAGCCTCCGTTGATTCCATCAAGGTCAATTCTTTCGAGCTCGATATTTTTACTTTTCATGCTTTTTCTTTCTTCCGCGATCCTCGTGTTAGAATATAGGGCTGTGCGAGGTGTTACACCCGCAATATGCCGCCCCATTGTTCTTTTGATTTTAGATTACCCCTGTGGTTATTGTTCTCAAGGTAGTATAGTTTTCTTGTACTCACGCTATCCGTTTGCCTCCTACGAGAGACACAGAGGTCAAACGGAAATTATATCCATCTTTGCTTATGATTCTTATGGGTTTCATGAATTGATTTCAACACCTTTGTCTGTAATATGACAATTCTTGACTCTTGTGCAGCTTTCTCTTATATTGTACTCCCTCTCAAGACCAACCTCTTCAAGCCTTATATCAGACTCAGTTCTCGTACCACAGACTTGACTTTGAGAGGCTTGATTAACGCTTGAAAGAGTCTTGAGAGAGGACAATAATGCCACGAATAATAGGTGATGTGAATGATCATAGATTACATGAAACAAAGTAGCATAGTTTCTCTGGGGGCCTTTCCACCCCCTAGCCGCAGTTAGCCATTGTTGCTTGAAGCGGGATACAAATATAACAAAAAAAATAAAAAATAAAAAATAACACACCTAACAAGGGTCGGGACAATGAACCATTAGAGAAAACTACGTCAGACTGAATAATCTACGTACAACAGGCCAAGCCTAGGGATAGGAAGCTGTATAACAAAGGGACACGGCAGTCCGTACGAGCTCAGGACCTTACCGCAACCCCGCAACATTTCTTCTATCTGCACTATTAATAACGACCTAATTCTCCATGTGATTATTGGCGTCAGAATGCTTACAAGTGAATTGGCGAATTGTGCGAGGTCGCATGGCAACTTACTGCGGTGACTCAACCCCGAGATAGCTTGGGGTGGTTGGTGTCTTTCGTCGAGGTACACATGCTGATTTTAATGGCGCACCGAAGAATGGCTTTGTGCGTGCTCGTATACAGACTGGAGTGGTTCATGGGGTACTCCGATAAATGAGCGACTAGGCTGCAACACGTACCCTGCAGGTTGTAGTGAGTCTTCGTGAGTCTTCGTGAGTTCCCATCCCTTTAAGCTTCCCACTGGTGGCATGCGTAAGTGCATTTTTGGGCTGGTAAAGAGCCTCCTCTAGTTCTTGATCTTGTATTTGCAAAGTTGATAGAAGCCTTGATTTTATGGTCAACGGGATTTTTATTCATCTTGCAAGTTATTATAAATTCTCATCAATAAACAAAAATAATAAAAAGGAGAGCTGGATGAAAATTTACTCGCTTATTTATAAAGTCCTTCAAAGAAATATCATGCTCACGCGCAGTAGCATTATTTAATAGATTGCAAAATTATGCCTTTGACCTGCTATGAAATGAGGATGGTTGGTATCTCGACGAGTTGACTCAGCCTTGAAAGAACGGCTTGTATAAACTTGAAAGATAGAAGATTGAAAATAACGGGAATGAAATAAGAATGTGTATGTAAATAAAATATGACGGATCCAGATAATAACGAATCCACACCTGGACAGATTACTTGAGGGGCAAATGCTTAGTTTTACTCATCGTGAAATCCGTCTCTCCGAGTCCAGCGAGTTCAAGAACAAAATCAACCAAGATTCACTGCGCGTTCTAGCCACAAGCGAAAAACGTCGTCTCCTTGTGGGCAGACAGGGTTAATCCTGGTCGCTGGCTTCACGACCGATCCACAAAATAACCCAGAAAAGGGTACACACGCTCAAGACAATCCTTGACCGCGGCGAAAAAGCAGAATTATCGACGGTTTGATTTGTAGCATTACATCTTAGTGTGTTGAGACATGCACACACTCCTCTCTACGATAGATCTCCTCCGGATATTGTTGAAACGCCAGCCAGCTCAGCTTTTCGAAGAACCTCAAGCCCAGAATTAATTGCATGCTACCCGTGCACGCCAGCGCAAGAAAATTAATATCAGAAACAGCCAACTAGACTTGGCGGTTGTGATACAAGTGCCGGGATTCTGAAATTCGTAGTAATTCGACGATTGGAACTTTCTGCGTAAGAACGACTCTATCCATAAAGTTGTTCAAATCCAGCACTATATTCCTAGCAATCGTCCATACCAGTACACTGATTCAAGGGCCCGGGAAGTTTCGCCAGTGGAAGGAGCACGTCGTATAGTTCTTTTTGTACCTATCGTTGTAACAAAGTAACTCAAGCGCACATTGTGGCGTGTGGCGGTCCAAGATCAAAAGTATTGGAAAGGTTTCAGGTCGATTCAAGGACGCATTTGGCTCGTTGCGACTTTGAAGGCTGATGCAGCTACTTGTGCATAGAATAGCCCTTTTATAGCTACAAAGGCAGGAGGACAGGGTGACTAAACGCGAGTGAGCGGCGAACAAGGATGTCCCAAATTAGGCCCATGCCCAATGAACGCGACTCTGCATGGTTGATTATCTTGATTGGCAATTCTATGATCGAACCTTGTTTACATGCTAACACAAACACATGCCCTTAGTTCCACTTCCTTTCCCAGACTTCATTCGCTGAATGGATTTAATTATAGTGATCCCAGATTTATAACATTTAAATAATTATTATCAGGTATACATATTATAAAAACGGCGAAAACATGACATAGAAAAAAAAGCAAAACAATCTATTAGTATTTATAATACTAGGACAAAAACAAGACACTTACGGGGCTCACAGGGGTCGGGAGCCAGGAACTGAGCTCTGTTGGAGAATAAGAAGTTGAGAGAACGAAAGGTACGTACCTAGTAATGAAGACAAACGCCTTATCCTCCCACAACCCATCAGAAATAAGCATACCCTGTGCCAACCCGTCAAATCTCCCAAAGGAGCTTGCGGCGAGGCGACGACATCCACGAGGTCGTGCTCTCAGTATGGGGCGCCTTGACTCATCATTTGGGTTACTTAGGCCGGGCGAGGTGGAATAACAAGAACCTGCAAATAACAGATGTGAATAGCAGTATATTAGATTAACGCAAAATACATACCTGGCCGTGAAGACAACCTATGAGGGAACAAATACTGTCAATAACAAGACGATAAATGAGTAGAGAAATTAACTTCAGACTGAACCAGAACAGAAAGCTGGGGCGAGGCAGGGGAAGTGCGACCCGAGTGTGGCAGGGAGGACAATGGCTTGGCGGCAGTATATAAATGAGTAGACAAATCAACTTCAGGCTGAACCGAAAAAGAAAGCGGGGACGGGGCAGAGGGGCAGCAGGGGAAGTGCAATCCGAGTGTGGCAGGGAGGACAATGGCTTGGCGGCAGTAGATAAACGAGTCTCTGCCCTTATGACAACTTTCTCTTTTGGTTCAGTCTGAAGTTGATTTGTCTACTCGTTTATCTACTGTCGCCAAGCCATTGTCTTCCCTGCCACACTCGGGTTGCACTTCTCCTGCTGCATCTCTGCCCTTGTCCCAGCTTTCCTGTCCGGTTCAGTCTGAAGTTGATTTGTCTACTCGTTTATCTACTGCTACCAAGCCATTGTCCTCCCTGCCACACTCGAGTTGCATCTACTCCCTCTCTGCCCTTGTCCCAGCTTTCTCTTTTGATTCAATCTAAAGTTGATTTATCTACTCATTTATCTACTGCCACCAAGCCATTGTCCTCCCTGCCACACTTGGGTCTCACTTCCCCTGCTGCCTCTCTGCCCTCTTTCTCTATCGGTTCAGTCTGAAGTTGATATGTCTAGGCCGCAGGGGAAGTGCGACCCGAGTGTGGCAGGGAGGACAATGGCTTGGCAGCAGCAGATAAACGAGTAGACAAATCAACTTCAGACTGAACCGGAAAAGAAAGCTGGGACGAGGGCAGAGAGGCAGCAGGAGAAGTGCGACCCGAGTGTGGCAGGGAGGACAATCGCTTGGCGGCAGTAGATAACCCTTGAAAGGGGGGGGTTGAAAGGGCGAGAAGAGAGTGGTGGAACCAGGCAGGGCTATATACGCAGGGTTGAGTCGCCGTACTAATATTCGCGCTCCGACCGCAGACACAAGAAACCCGCCGGTGAAATAATTAACTGATCTATATAAAGAACAACCCAAATTAGGGGAATGCAGGGTTTTGAACTCAAGTCGGAGTAGAAACGCACGTGGTTTAGGCTGAGAGCCAAGAAACCCATCCTATTCCCACGCGTCTTATCACGCCACCACGGCAAAAGCTGCATACCACACAGTTCCCTCTTCCTTTAAGTCCATACATATCCTTGTTTCTAATGAGGGGTTGCTTTGTTAACTTGTCCAATAATACGACCCACATGCCAAGATAACCAAAAGAAGGATGCTTCCGGGTCCTAACACGGTCATTGTGATGTTCGCCGGGCGGCCGGCGCTCTTTGCTAATCTCTAACTCAATTTCGATTTAATAAAGAGTAGCGAATGCAGTCCGCCCTGTTTTCCCGACACAATATATCTCTACATAGATTCCCTTGAATTTGATGTGGTTACCCATCAAACGGAACATAGTGCCAGTCGATGTGACAAAAAGAATTTGAAAAGAGAATTAGATACACGACCTGCGGCAAAAACCGCTAATAGCGCAGTATCCCACACCTTCACGGTCTTATCATCTGAACACAAAGAACGCATGGTCTGGCGCGACAGCGGTGCCATTGACCGTTGCCGAGTGCGATATGAGATTCGCAATCAGAGACGCTTCTGGTCGACGCTGGCTTCCTTGCATCAAAAACGCGTTTTGTCACGGGGTATTTCGTCGACGGACAGGTCCTTCATGGACCTTTGGTCCGAAATCAACCATTGCTCCACGGAAGTTCTCATTGTAGAGTTGTCCCAGGGGTATTGATGTCTGTATCTCGAGGTTGTAAACCGCAGAGAAGTTAACGCGCATACACGTCGCAGCCAATATCAATTGCACACACTGAACCTCATGGAGAACGGCTTTGTTGACTGCACGGAGCGATGATCAGCCCGCACCGTACCGACGTTAGATACAGGCGAAGGCCGTCCCGATAGAACGTATCATCTTCCTCTACCTCAATCCCCATCCGCGAAATGGATGGGGCTACCAACAAGCCAGTCGCGTTGGCCTTCACCGAGCCTACCTGGTAGTCAGTGCTCCCCATGTGCAGGTGTGGCCTCGTACGCGATGAGGAACCATCAATAGTGCTGGACACCACGGAATCGGATGGGCTTGAAGGTCTATTTTCAGAACGGTTGGGCGGCGGCGGCATGATACTGCTGGGGCGCACGGATTACATAGAGGCGGCACGCTCGCGATCGCCGTGGATAGTGAGAGAAGACGAGGATTGATTTGTGACGGCTGATCTACGTCGCAAATCATCGAAGTGGTTCATGTGCTCGAGGCTACCCACACGAGGTAGCGTGGACTGTTGTGCAATCCGTGACGTCCATGGCTATCGAGTGTTGACCGCCGTGACGATCCCGCTTTGGTGGAAACTTCGGAGGGCGTCGTCGCAATGAATATAGTTTGTGGGACAACGCTGAGCTTCTGGAGCTCGAGGCCAGACGTCGTTTGCCCCATTGCTTCTGGTTCTGGTTCTTTCGACCGTGTAGCAAAACTAGATCATGTCAGTCTTATATGTTGATCAGTGTCCTTGATATATATCTCACCTTGATAGCACATTGGGAGGTTTAATGATATAGTCACGGGTTCCGGTTCTTTCGACCGTGTAGCAAAACTAGATTATGTCAGTCTCATATGTCGATCAGTATCCTTGATATATCTTACCTTGATAGCACATTGGAAGGTTTAATGATATAGTCACGAAGTACTAAAAGTTTTATCTCGTCAGTAGAAGTCATCCCAAGCTTTTGAAGCTTGGAGATATTAGCTTCATCCCTGTATTATCATTCAGGAATATAACAAGTAAAATAACTGGTCACATACTCTTCTGTCCGGTTTGCAGCTGTACGGGTAGCTCCCTGACTTTCTATTAAATATCAAAGTCTCCCTGGGTGTCTGAGCCTTCGGAGCGGCCTTACCTTTTGAGCTTTGAGCTTTCCAGAAATTAGTCTTATCGGCTTTCATCGCCAAAAGCACTGCCGCATCGAACACTTGGCGTGAAAGCTGTATGAAAGATGTGGTGAACTGATGAATATAGGGGCGATTTGTAGTCATCCAATAATATACAGGAGTTTTCAACGTTAAAAGGAGACTCCTCTCGCTTATACTTCGCAGATCCGAACG
This sequence comes from Hysterangium stoloniferum, assembly GCA_015178975.1. Taxonomy (NCBI): domain Eukaryota; kingdom Fungi; phylum Basidiomycota; class Agaricomycetes; order Hysterangiales; family Hysterangiaceae; genus Hysterangium; species Hysterangium stoloniferum. The sequence goes on from WHVD01000279.1 coordinate 32,382, forward strand.
CAAGAAATGTTTTAAAGAAGGATATATTATACACCAGACATCTGTTGAGGGCAGATTCTTTGTTTCTCCTGCAATGAATGCGGAGGCACCTAGATTTCCTTGAATGTTATTTGCACTCAAAAAAATACTGGCAGTACACACCTTCTCTGATCCATATATTCGGATGATAAAGGAAGCTCAAAGTGTCACTCATGAGCTCCCACAGACGCATTCTTTGGAAGCGACCCAGTTCACAAAGACTGAGAACACGAGCGACAACAGTTTCTTCATCATCTGCAAAGAACAGCACTTGTCAATGGGAGGCACTGGGTGGGGAAAAAAGTTTTACCAGATAAAGCTTGGATCATCACTGGAAAAATATACTCTTCTAAGCTTCGACCGCCAACACACCCCGCAACATCGACAATTGTCTTGAAAAATGTATACCGCAGAAGCCAATATCGATCATTGAGATGTGATCATGTGCCTGAGCAATCCATCATTCGTCTTCCGCCGTCCAAGGAAAACACAGAGCGAAGAGACGTTGTGTAGTACGGCGCGTTTCACGACACTCGATCGATCGATCAATAAGAAAATTAATAAGTCTTGAATGGATGATTGTAAGTTTTGTAGACTGACATCGTAAGAAACCCAGATAAAGACGCATCTGAGCATCAAAAAGCACAGAAATACTATTTTTCTCACCTCGTGAAGTGCATCGTCATATTCATCCGTATGAGCCAGTTTAAATGTCCCTGGCCCATCTCTAAATACCGTACGTTCGTACCGGACAATGATGCAACGCATTGGGCCAGAGTACACCGAACGAAAACATCGGGATCTTTATACAGGTGTTGAATGTTTGGGAAAATATACTTGGGAAAAATAGAAGCGTTGGAGAGAGTAATCGCTTTGACAAGCATTAGCCAATAGGATCATGAGGATACAAAACCAAGATAATAAATTAATAATGCGCATACGACTTGCATTAATGTTCGCAATGCAGCGCCTCGAACGAGGGCAGTTACAGCGGCCCCAACAATGAAGACGGCCCCAATGATGACTGCCCCAATAGTCCCAATGGTGGCGATGGCCCCAACAGTTACGGCCGCCCCAACAATGAGGATGGCACCAATGGTGACGGCCCCAACAGTCCTAACAGATACGGCTGCCCCAACGATGAGGACGGCCCCAACGATGAGGGTGACCACGGCGATGAGGGCGACCCCGGCGATGAGAGCGACCTCCGGCGATGACAGCGACCCCCAGCGATGACAGCGACCCCGGCGATGAGGGTGACACCGGAGATGAGGAGATGAAGGTGACCCCGGAGATGAGGAGATGAAGGTAACCCCGGAGATGAGGAGATGAAGGTGACCCCGGAGATGAGGAGATGAAGGTGACCCCGGAGATGAGGAGATGAAGGTGACCCCGGAGATGAGGAGATGAAGGTGACCCCGGAGATGAGGGTGACACCGGAGATGAGGGTGACACCGGAGATGAGGTGACACCGGAGATGAAGGTGACCCGACAATGTTTATAGGTGATATTATGGCTAGCCTTGGGGATTCGGAGTCGATCTGCTCCCGTTACACTATGCCTTTACTTTGGGTTCTGGCGTTATCTCATGGGGCACCAAGAAGCAGAAAACCGTTGCAGCCTCATCATGTGAGGCCGAATATGTCGCTGCTTTCGAGGCGGTCAAAGAGGGCACTTGGATCCGTGCCTTACTCAATGGCATTGATTCTTTTGTACGACCTCCACGACCATCTTTTGTGATAACAATGCAGCTATAAATTTATCTGAAGATCCACTACTCCATTCCCGTGTCAAACACGTCAATATTAAATATTACTTCCTCCGCGAATGTGTTCACGCAGGTGATTTCACTCTTCAGTATGTCAACACGAAGGATAATCTCGCTGACATTTTTACCAAACCCCTTGAACCATCAAAATTTATCCGCCTTCGTGGATTCTTGGGGCTATGCTAACTCGACCCTCCCATGCATGAGGAGGAGTGTTGGAATTTGAGCATCATGAACAACATCAAACTCCGAGACAAATGGTACGGCTGTTTTTAGCCACACAATGGGACTGCTAACCCTTGTACCACTCGCATTGTCTCTACTATCCCCATTGTTCTTTTGATATATATTAGTCGTGCTTCCTATCATACTAAACCTCAGTCCGTTATACACTACCGTTATACGAGACTGAGCTACCGTTATACGAGACTGAGCTACAATATTTAGGTCTTGCTTTCTAACACCATCCCCCAGTTCTGGACAGCAGGTACGTCGTCCACCATGTGTGCTAACAGCAATATGGCGTCTGATAACGCACCCCGATTTTTTGGTTTTGAAGCGAGATCCAGGGCCAGGTCAGCCCCATGAAATGGCGCACCGTGTGAGTCGGGGCAAGTCGCAGCGTACAGCTGCATTCTAAACGAAACGGTCACCAAGCAAAGAGCAGCGGTCGTCAAGTACAAATGCGATTGTGCAGGATGTGATGCCGCGCTGTTCTCGAGCAAGGAGAACGCGAGAGGACATGTGCGGCGCACGCACTTCAGGCAGCTGGATCAGAAGCCCTTCAAGTGTCTCCACCCAGAGTGGTATGTAGCTTATCGGAACAAGTCATTCGCACGCTGTAGCTAATATTGCTAAATGGCAGGTTTGCTTCGCTTTCAGCGGCTAGGAGACACGTCAAAGACAAAGCCAAAGCTCGGTATCCGGACTGGTATGCGTTTCACCATATTGCGTAGTAAATAACAGACTAAAGAAAGACTCTGTAGCAAGAAGCTGCTCGGGCGAAAGAATTATGTGTCGACGACATATAGAAAACGTTGTAAGGGCCGGAAGCATCTCGCAAAAGCCGGTCTCGTCGCTGGGGCGTAGCAAAGTACTCGTACATGCACAGACGCACCTTTCGGATAATCCCAGTCGACCACATCCGTATGCTTACTAACGACAGCCCGAATGTCCCCTTGTCCCCTTTCAACACAGCATCATGTCCGCTCATCAGCACAGCACCTTGTTCCTCATTGACACCGCACCCTGTCCTCCATCAGCACAACACCTAGTTCCCCATTGACACAGCACCCTGTCCTCCATCAACACAGCACCTCGTTTCCTGTCATTTTCAACAACCGTATTCTCTATTCAACCAGAGCCTGCACTGGTCATTGCACTTCTACCCAAAACGTATCAGGTGTGCTGGTGGCTTGATTAATGTACAGACAGCGATGTCAATGTGCCATCCGTGATATTCTTTTCCAAGGCCTAAACAAAGCAAGTTGTACTTCGCTACTGCAATCAATCCAACGGGCGGATACAGTGCTGCTTATGATGTGGTTATTGATGCTGGTGGTTTGATGGTAAGTAGATGCACGTCAAGAAGTGACTCTCAGACCTATTAATCGTTGCACCAGGGGCATGCTTCGTCATAATGTACCTCTCTGCGTATGTCAAGTAATTCTCCCACTACTTGTTGATCTCCGTTCACGTCACTCATCATCCAGGTGCTTATGAGCCTGTCCACTCGTAACATGGATAATACCAGTAAACTACGCAAGGTCGCTGCGATGCAGAGCCTACAACCCCATCTCGCAGCTTGACGAAAGCATGATTGAGTGTGAGCAAGCTCCATGATTAGAAGTTAATCAGGGTACGTTGCTTCCATCAGATAAAAGGGTTCAGCTAGCTCACCTGATTGTGTGTTGGTAAGTAAATCCTCCTCAAGAAGCGACTCTCAGACCTATTTCTCGTTCGGCATTCTTCGTCATAATGCACCTCTCTGCGTACCTCTAATATCTCTCCCACTACTTGTTAATCTCCGTTGACGTCACTCATCTGCCAGCATGAGCCTGTCCACTTATAACGTGGATGATACCAGTAAACTACACGGGCAAGGTCGCTGCGTTGCAGCGCCTACATCACCATTTTGCAGCTTGATGGGGTTGTAGGCTCTTCATCGCAGCGACCTCGTATAATTTACTGGTATCATCCATGTTCCGAGTGGACAGGCTCACGAGCACCTGTCAGATCAGTGACATCAACGGAGATCAACAAGTAGTAGGAGAATTATTGGACGTACGCAGAGAGGTGTATTATGACGAAGAATGCCCTGGTGCAACGATTAATAGGGCTGAGAGTCACTTCTCGAGGTGCATTTACTTACCACTAAACCACCAGCATCAATAACCACATCATCGGCAACACGGTATCCGCCCGTTGGATTGATTGCAGTAGCGAAGTACAACTTGCTTTGTTTGGCGTTGGAAAAGAATACCACGGATGGCACACCGACATCGCTGTCTGTCATTAATCAAGCCACCAGCATACCTGATACATTTTGGGTGGAAGTGTAACGACCGGTGCAGGCTCTGGTTGAATAGAGAATGCGGTTGTTGAAAATGACAGAAAACGAGGTGCTGTGTTGATGGAGGACAGGGTGCTGTGTCAATGGGGAACAAGGTGCTGTGTTGATGAGGGGACATGCTGTGTTGAAAGAGGACAAGGGGAAATTCGTGCTATTAACAGCCTTTCAGCCACCGCCAGTGGTCAATAGTTCACTGGTCATGCATCACGCACGTCTCGGTTTCACATCGATGTCTTCAACATTTAGGCCAGAAAACCTGCAAGTATTAGAGGCGACAGACGACCACTTTAAAGTCTTCGAAGCCAGCTTTCGTTGATACTTTCCCCTGATTTACCTTAATCAATCAATCTTCTATCGGTACCATCTTTGTTGTATTCAAAGCCTCTTATCCGACACGCGTAGTAGGCGAATCGGATCCAAGTGGAGGGTGGGATGACTGCGGCGTACTTCCACTAATATTCACCAAAAGGAATCCAAAGAAATCGAGAATCATCAAGTCAGGACAATTTAAGAATAAAACCTAAGCACGGACACTATACACTGAGTTCTGATTCGCCGCATGCATTGGGCCAAGCAATTTGAACAATGCAACTGGCTCGTCAATAACCCTCCACAGTTCATCGAGAGCAAACTCCAGCCACGCCTTCCACACGAGTGCACTGACTGGGCACGTTTTTTCACCGGCGCGATTGAAATTTTTGGAAATGATATCGAGCCTGTACTGGTATCTGTGAGATGTAGTCGATGTCATTGTGGATATCACTAAGGGTGTGACCCCACCCAATCACATAAAATGTCCCCTGAGTTTGAAACCGAGAGCCATACCTTGAGGTTCTCGAGGCGCTAGGTGCACCGAGGCCATGGAAACTATCGTCCATTTTAGTTCTTGGAACCATGGAATGTTTTATTCTCATGCGATGAGGGATCCCGCCGCTGGCCCCTGCGGTCAAAATTCCCTGCATCTCTAGGACAGAACCCATCCGGATAGGATACGATATGAGCAAATAAAGGGGTGGGTCTTAGTTAAAAAAAAGTTAAAATAGAAAGAACTTCGACCCAAAGACTGGAGTGTGGGCCGAGGAGGCGAGGAGCGAGACCGTTCACAGGGTCCGCGGAAGGGGAGATTAACCAAGGAATGAAGTATAACGAATAAGTTTGGGGATGGTGGTCGGACCCACTGTTCAAGACGACGAGCAGTGTGCTGCATGGTATGTATGTGGCGTGTTTGTTGATGTGGTGTGGTGTAGTTCCGACCTTCTAAAAAGAAAGTAGTTGCAGGTAATATGCAATGATGTGTGTTTCGGGTAGTGTGAACCTCAAAATAATCAATCTTTTTAAAAGGGCCAAACGCTGATGTGCTGAGCGAATATGCTGACGCGGGATGTCTAAGCTCGTTAGCTTGAGTACAGAGGGTCATGGTCGTGTCAATATTATGATGTGAACAAACACAAACACAGTATTCACACTGTTTCTACTTGCAGTGTGAACAGAACTGAGTGGACCTAGCTGGCCCGACCTTGACTCATCAAGCTGCTCCAAGATCAAATAGAAACAGCTGGCTTCCATATTCCGTTTACCCAAGCAAATCAGGCGCCGACTTGGTGTTCACATGTGATACAGGGTTTACACCAAACACCGAAGAATAACTAGATCCTCAATAGATACGGTTAATATCTAGGTTAAAATTCATTGTGTTTGAAAAAAGACGGTTGTGGAAGCTTGGGAGATGGAGCAATCCAATTTGGCGTATCGGTCAGTTCCTAGAATATCAGCCTCTCTGCCACCGGTCCTCAAGTTCTATCGGCACACCACTCCACATTGAGGTCACAGCAGAGCACGGTGAATAACTGACGGCTATGGGTGACAAGTAGCAAGACGAGACGGATGCAACAATGATTTTGTAAGATGGAACTTGATGGCAATCACTTGCAAAAATTACTGACTCGCGGCCAACAGTAGCTGATCATTAAGTTCCACAATATCTGCTAATATAACGTACGCATTTCGTTAAAGGGAACACGTTTTTCTTCCGAGCGTCACGTAAAGGAAATTGTAGTACGTTAAAAAGAAACGTCAAATAATGTGTAGAGTTCAACTGCAATGAAAGATTGGGCGTACCGCGAGACTTCACGGCTCCATCCGGTCAGACCTGGAATGCGCGGCAGTGGTTGTGCTAAGATACAGATTCTTGATGAATCCTGTGGTCTTTCTTTGAGTACAATGGGTGAACGACGGGGTTAAGGGAAATCATAGGCGTGGGAAGTGGCCACGGGAAAAGCCTGGTGACTTGTCGTTCTCAGGCTCCACCGCACTTTAGGGCACTGTTTCCCCTTCTAAGCTCCGCCATTGTGAACACCAACATCCCTCACTCCGAGAAAATTTCCAAACAATGATTCCTATCTTTAATCGTCTGAAATGACCTTTTATTTTATACTCCGAGAGCCAGAACCTCTGGGTTCTTTCTGGTGCCTGCCACCACCAGGATTTTGATGTATGGTTATGAGCCTACACCCAGAGCGCGGCTGCATCATACACGCAGACATTGAATCAAAGCCTGACAGATATGACAGAAATTAACCCACGTGCTTGAGAATAATCCCTCCAAGGCTGTGTGCAATGAAGATAATAGGCCGTTTCTGAAGTACTTCCTATGAGGAAATCACAAGTTCGCTACATATGAATTGTACAAACCCTAGTATCTGAGATTCGTCTGAAAGAAGTATCACTACTAGGTTGGGATCGTCTTCTCCTAAATGAATGCCATAATACCCGTAAACCCATATCCATAAATGAAGAACTAAACAGCCCAACGACTTCCACAAACAGCGCGCTTCGGGGGTCTCCTACAAAGTAGACGGCACCTCACCCTCAGGATAAGGCAAAGCCTACGACGAAAGACAAATGTTGGGTGAGGATGGTTGAATGCGATTGTGGGCGAGTTGCGATATAATGGAAGATAAGTTGCCTGATGATCGAATATACTGACCAAAGTATTGAGCGCTATACACCCAGGAACCACCCCCACAAGCTACGCAAAATGCATGTTTTTTGTGTCCTTTTTTTCTGAATAGGAGATAATGCCGTATTCCGCATCTCGGATGGTATGCCGTGTCGAGGTCGGAGTCCACTGTTAGATACTGACCGACCTCAAACATGAAACAAGAGGAACGACGAGATAAAAAAACTAAAGGAATGATAACTTTCAGTCGTACTTTCTGACGACTGTAGGAGATTTTTGAGTGTCTAGTAACCGCCTGGTACATGCACAGAAGGTCATGGTGGTAGATGAGATGACCAATGCCACGCTAACCAAAGGAAGGATTAATGGGATCAGACTTGGAGAAAATATAAACACCTTGAGAGGTGGATGTTTTACGAGCCGACTGCAAGGCCCATCTGGCGTATGCCAGTGTTAATGGACAGAATCGAGTAAACCCTAAACTCTGTTTTGTTATGAGTCTTCTACAAAACCATTTACAAAATCATGTGCAGTCTTTTACAAAGAGTACAGGCTGCCGACAAGGGACGTTGGTAGCGGGAGAAATATAAAAGGATCGTAGATGGCAGACAAGCTTTGGTTAACGCGCGCCACTCGTAGGCCATACCGAATTGAGTATACCTCAATGTGATTCTTGTCTTTGTCTCTGTCCGTATTTGGTGAGCGGACCCCCAGTGGAAGCAAATCCGGGGGCCGCAGGCTCCATTGCACAAAGCATGCTGATGGGGACATGAGTGAGCCCCAACAGCATGCCAAACTAGTAGTAAATACATGAAAATTCAATCTAAACTACGAGTTTTGGAGTATTAAAGGAGCAGGAAAGGGTGGGATGGTGGGAAAAAGAAAACTACTCAAGGCAAGGCTGAGCAAAACCTTGAGGACCGGCCACTCAGACGATGGTGGCAAGAGACAAATGCGACAGGAAAAGGTTCCACTGTAGCGGAGCTTAAATGGGGAAAACACTCCCATTAGAAAGACCGCGGTAGTGTCAGGGGCGCTTATTGAAATGGAGTACTTTATATCGACCGTTTGAAGCGCCCAACTGACTCAGCAGCATGACTTCGCAGATATTAGCTGCGCCGAATCACAGATACCGTTTGTCTCAGGTATTATTAAATCAAAGTTTCTTATTCTAAACTGAGGCATGCAAGCAGAGAAAGGAACGACCAACCGTCAACCTTCGTCTACCAATGTTCCCTCAACCCCAACCGAGGCGGCATCCAGTGGCCATAATGGCTTAGAAAGCGAGGACGATAACCCCTATAGCAAGCACGTTGAATCAGATTCAACCATATGGTCATTATATCTGAAGGAAACGGAGAAAGAGGACAAAGAACTTGCCAACTCATTGCAAGTTGGTGTCGACGAGCTTCTAATATTTGTACGTAGAATTCGTTTTCCTTCATAGATATTCACTTAATTCACAGCTTTTCAGGCGGGTTTGTTTGGAGCGATTCTTACCGCCTTCCTGATCGAAAGTAGGAAGGATTTGCAGGTAGATCCTGTTCAGGAAATCCTTCAGACACTTCAAAATCACTTCGCTGTACCTACCTCTCAGCCTTCTCAAGTCTCCAAATCATCCCTTATCGTCAACTATTTGTGGTTCATTAGTCTCGGTCTAACTCTCTTCAGTGCTCTTTGTGCCGTACTTGCAAGAGAATGGCTGGCGAAGTATATTCCTGTATCCCCCGGAAGTCGCTCAAGTGATGCATGTGAACGTCTCCTTCGTGTTCAGAGAGCACAGCAATGGCACCTCGAATCAGTTGTTACTGGAATCCCGCTTTTGATTCAACTAGCTCTCTTCCTTTTCTCTGCAGGTCTCGTGGTATTCACCTGGAATAGCAGTGTAGCGTTGGGCATTCTTATGCTTTTTTTGACCATATTTGGAATCGTTCTATATATTCTCGGCACCGTTTTTCCCTTGTTGTCCCCCGCTTGTCCCTTTCAGACAACAGCGTCACGGTTTTTCCCAGTCGTCTCTGCAAGCGCAAAGTATGACTCATTCAAATCAGACTACTATGGGTCTTCGCCACCGACAAGGACGGATTCATACAGAATCTCTGAATGGCTACAAAGCCTTTCTCGGCTCTTCGCCGAACTGCATGGCAAGCCTCCACAGGCCGAACTTGAAGCTAATGTCCTTGCATGGGTGATTGCAAACTCCACATCGGAGGAGGTAGTTAAGGAGGTACTTAGGGCCGTAGCAGGTGCCAAACCATGTGAACAATTGCGGATTGCCTTGTGCCAACGAGCCGTCACGGAGAAATTATGCAAAATTTTGGAGAACTGCTTTCACCTCACGGCAGGCGTCGTCACTACACGTGATGCAGCGCTTGCGGAAGTTTCTCTCCTTGCAATGTCACGAGTCCTATCGCCGCCAACAGACAAACTCATGAACAAAGAGTACCTTACACCCTTCGGGACTCTCCTAGATGTTGGGGGACCATTACATCGGTTGGACAATTTAGAGCCTTGTGTGAAGACACTGGGGTGGGCGGTTCATATTGGTATTTGGGTAAACATGGATGATGTCGTTAACCGAGAGGTGCCGACAGGCCCACACGTTGAAACGGTGGCCACTATGGGTGCAGCACCATACGAGCGAAGGACTTTGATGACGGCGACTATTGATGGAGCACGGTCAGAAAAGGAGGGCTTACGTGTAACCTGCGAACGGTTAATGTTAGCATATTGGCATCTTAGTAGGGATTTTTTCCATGGCTCCGGCAAAGAAACTAATTGATGGGCAGCGGATTGCCGGAAAATGCTAAAAGAAAATGGTTTAATAGCAGGTAAACTGCGTATACCATGAGTCAAAACACACATACCTAATTATTATCACAACAGGAAAAGAAAAAGAGTGGTTGAAGAAAAGGGTTAAAAAAGCAGGTGGTTCTGTGGAACAATCACTAGTGGAATGTGGTAAGAAAATGCCAAGTAGAGGAGGAGTACGATATAATATGCACCGGTGTTCAGCTAGATTCCCAACTGGTATGGTCGGTGCCATTCCCGACATTGTGGCACTGTTGAAGGACTCTGAGTGGCGCGTTCGATCAAGGGCACTAGCGGTCCTGGGGAAGATTTCAGAGCAAGGTACGCTGTGTGACAGTGGGATGGGAATCCAACTGACATTTGACCACAGCCGAATTTCAAGCGGCCATTGCGGGTGTCATTCCCGACATTGTTGCACTGTTGAAGGACTCTAACTGGCTCGTTCGATCAAGCGCTGTATCAGCCCTGGGGAAGGTTGCAGAGCAAGGTGCCATGTGTGACCATGGGATGGGAATGCAGCTGACATTTGACCACAGCCGAATTTCGAGCGGCCATTGCGGGTGTCATTCCCGACATTGTTGCACTGTTGAAGGACTCTGACTGGAGTGTTCGGTCAAGCGCAGTATCGGTCCTGGGGACGGTTTCAGTGCAAGGTGCCGTGTGTGACATTGGGATCGGCATCCGGCTGACATTTGACCACAGTCGAATTTCGGGCGGCCATTGGGGGTGTCATTCCCGACATTGTTGCACTGTTGAAGGACTCTGAGTGGCGCATTCGATCAAGGGCAGTATCGTCCCTGGGGAAGGTTTCAGAGCAAGGTGCGGTGTGTGACCATGGGATGGGAATTCAGCTGACATTTGACCACAGCCGAATTTCGAGCGGCCATTGCGGGTGTTATTCCCGACATTCTTGCACTGTTGAAGGACTCTGACTCTGACGTTCGATCAAGCGCAGTATCGGCCCTGGGGAAGCTTTCAGAGCAAGGTGCGGTGTGTCACATTGGGATGGGAATCCAGCTGACATTTGACCACAGCCGAATTTCGAGCGGCCATTGCGGGTGTCATTCCCGACATTCTTGCACTGTTGAAGGACTCTGATTCTGGCATTCGATCAACTGGAGGATTTGCCCTGGGGACGGTTTCAGAGCAAGGTGCGGTGTGTGACCATGGGATGGGAATCCAGCTGACATTTGACCACAGCCGAATTTCGAGCGGCCATTGCGGGGGTCATCCCCGACATTGTTGCACTGTTGAAGGACTCTGACTGGGACGTTCGATCAAGCGCAGTATCGGCCCTGGGGAAGCTTTCAGAGCAAGGTGCGGTGTGTGACCATGGGATGGGAATCCAGCTGACATTTGACCACAGCCGAATTTCGAGCGGCCATTGCGGGTGTCATTCCCGACATCCTTGCACTGCTGAAGGACTCTGACTCTGACGTTCGATCAAGCGCAGTATCGGCCCTGGGGACCGTTTCAGAGCAAGGTGCAGTGTGTGACATTGGGATGGGAATCCAACTGACATTTGACCACAGCCGAATTTCGAGCGGCCATTGCGGGTGTCATTCCCGACATTGTTGCACTGTTGAAGGACTCTGACTGGCGCGTTCGGTCAAGCGCAGTATCGGTCCTGGGGACGGTTTCAGTGCAAGGTGCCGTGTGTGACATTGGGATGGGCATCCAGCTGACATTTGACCACAGTCGAATTTCGAGCGGCCATTGCGGGTGTCATTCCCGACATTGTTGCACTGTTGAAGGACTCTGACTCTTACGTTCGATCAAGCGCAGCATCAGCCCTGGCGAAATTTCCAGAACAAGGTGATCCAATAAAACTTGTCGAAGAATCTGTCTCAAGTCTCCACAGGGGAGTTTCTCCCTCTCGTCAGGGCTGAAATATGTGCGGCTGTAGGATTGTCGGTGAAAGGACAGCCAACGCCGCGTGGGTCGCTTTCAATCCCACTGCAAAGTATTCCCATTCCCCCCTTTCCCCCTCTCATTCTGATCGATACTGCGGTAATCTAGCAAGTGTCTCCGATATGCGAGAGCCCTCCGGACTATCTACCCGTCCTCTGTCGTCAACTGTGGATCTTTTGTATAGTACTGATAGTATTTCGCGTCATGAAGACATCAAGATCATTCAATGCGCAACAATTGCATGTATGTGAAGACCGGTCACATATTATTCATTCACTAATTTCCATCCCACCTTAAAGCGCGGAATTTTTACCTTCCCTTATCCAGATTCGACCTCAGAGCGTTACAAGGGAAGCTCGCTCTGTTGACAGTGGTCACTGCTCTCCATACATTTGGTCCGTGCACCAATTTCTCATAAACTGGCATGATTCATGGACTTGCAGACGCATTTGGAACCGCCATTACCGCCGCCATTCCCGACGTTGTTACACTGTTGAAGGACTCTGACTCTTACGTTCGATCAAGGGCAGTATCGGTCCTGGGGACGGTTTCAGAGCAAGGTGCGGTGTGACAATGGGATGGGAATCCCGCTGATATTTGACGACAGCCGGATTTCGAGCCCCCGTTGCGGGTGTCATTCCCGACATTGTTGCACTGTTGAAGGACTCTGACTGGCGCGTTCAGTCAAGCGCAGGATCGGTCCTGTGGACGGTTGCAGTGCAAGGTTCCGTGTGACATTGGGATGGGCATCCAGCTGACATTTGACCACAGTCGAATTTCGAGCGGCCATTGGGGGTGTCATTCCCGACATTGTTGCACTGTTGAAGCACTCTGACTGGCGCGTTCGATCAAGGGCAGTATCGTCCCTGGGGAAGGTTTCAGAGCAAGGTGCGGTGTGTGACCATGGGATGGGAATCCAGCTGACATTTGACCACAGCCGAATTTCGAGCGGTCATTGCGGGTGTCATTCCCGACATTGTTGCACTGTTGAAGGACTCTGACTCTGACATTCGATCGAGCGCAGTATCGGCCCTGGGGAAGCTTTCAGAGCAACGTGCGGTGTGTAACATTGGGATGGGAATCCAGCTGACATTTGACCACAGCCGAATTTCGAGCGGCCATTGCGGGTGTCATTCCCGACATTCTTGCACTGTTGAAAGACTCTGATTCTGACGTTCGATCAAGCGCAGTATCGGCCCTGGTGACGGTTTCAGAACAAGGTGCGGTGTGACAATGGGATGGGCATCCAGCTGACATTTGACCACAGTCGAATTTCGAGCGGCCATTGCGGGTGTCATTCTCGAAATTCTTGCACTGTTGAAGGACTCTGACTCTGACGTTCGATCAAGCGCAGTATTGGCCCTGGGGAAGCTTTCAGAGCAGGGTGCGGTATGTGACATTGGGATGGGCATCCAGCTGACATTTAACCACAGCCGAATTTCGAGCGGCCATTGTGGGTGTCATTCTCGACATTCTTGCACTGTTGAAGCACTCTGATTCTGGCGTTCGATAAAGTGCAGTATTTGCCCTGGGGACGGTTTCAGAGCAAGGTGCGGTATGACATTGGGATAGGAATCCAGCTGACAATTAACCACAGCCGAATTTCGAGCGGCCATTGCGGGTGTCATTCCCGACATTCTTGCACTGTTGAAGGACTCTGATTCTGGCGTTCGATCAAGTGCAGTATCTACCCTGGGGAAGCTTTCAGAGCAAGGTGCGGTATGTGACATTGGGATGGGAATCCAGCTCACATTTGACCACAGCCGAATTTCGAACGGCTATTGCGGGTGTCATTCCCGACATTGTTGCACTGTTGAAGGACTCTGACTATTACGTTCGATCAAGCGCAGTATCGACCCTGGGGACGGTTTCAGAGCAAGGTGCGGTGTGTGACAATGGGATGGGAATCCAGCTGACATTTAACCACAGCCGAATTTCGAGCGGCCGTTGCGGGTGTCATTCCTGACATGGTTGCACTGTTCAAGTACTCTGACTCTTCCGTTCTATCAAGCGCAGTATCGACCCCGGGGAATGTTTCGGAGCAAGGTGCGGTATGTGATCATGGGATGGGAATCCAATTGACCTTTGACCACAGCTGAATTTCGAGCGGCCATTGCGGGTGTCATTCCCGACATTCTTGAACTGTTGAAGCACTCTGATTCTGGCGTTCGATCAAGTGCAGTATTTGCCCTGGGGAGGGTTTCAGAGCAAGGTGCGGTGTAACATTGAAATAGGTATCCAGCTGACGTTTGACCATAGCCGAATTTCGAGCCGCCATTGCGGGTGTCATTCCGGACATTCTTGCACTGTTGAAGCACTCTGACTCTTACGTTCGAGGAGGCGCAGTATGGGCCATAGGGATGGTTTCAGACCAAGGTGCGGTGTGTGACATTGGGATGGGAATCCAGCTGACATTTGACCACAGCCGATTTTCCAGCCGCCATTGCGGGTGTCATCCCCGGCATTGTTTTACTGTTGAAGCACTCTGACTCTGACGTTCGATCAGGCGCAGTATCGGTCCTGGGGAAGCTTTCAGACCAAGGTGAGGTTTGTGACACTGGGATGGGGATCCAGGTGACATTTGACCACAGCTAAATTTCGAGCGGCCCTCGCGGGTGTCATTCCCGACATTGTTTCACTGTTGGAAGACACATATTTACACGCTCAAACAGAGGTTGTTGACTTGCTCGTTAAGCTAGCAGCTCATGGTGTGTGCCCTTGACGCGCAAGTTGAAACCTTCCCCTCACATGTTTTCAAAGAGCGCTTTCGTGAAGCTATTATTGGCTGTAACCTACAACATCACTGTATATCCCTTGTTCATGCCGACAATGACGCAGTCATTTTAGCTGGTGGAAAATTGTTTGTAGCTTTTGCTCACTATGGTAAGCTTTAATTCTTTGCATCATTGACTCCTTTCACCGTCTTGCAGGTTACCTTACCAACATTAAGCTGCGGATAGTCCTGTCTGCATTGTGCTATCTATATTTACCCCGACCACCTCTGCAACACCATTGTATGCTGATTGAAATTCTCTTGAAATCTAGTAAGTGTTTGTATCCTGTAGTTGTAATAAATGCTGATCTAGGTAGCTTGTGTAAGCCACACCATTCTTGAAGTTGCTCATATTTTCTGCTTCATGATATATTTCATGGGTGATATTTCTTCTGAGCATATTCAGGCTTTGATCCTGCAAATGGATAGACATGGACTATTAATAACATTATAATTTACAATATAGTTTGTGAGTGGATGAATGATGAAAATTTTACCCACTACAGTACATATGGCTTTTGCCAGATCTGTTAGGATCTTATCATTTTTGGACCCCCATGACTTGTTTTTTATTACAAAGCCCTTGCTGTCTTGTTATCAGAGTCTTCTCATGTCATTACCCCTTGCAGTGTCCCTGATACTTGTTTATACAGTGACTTACAAAATGTATCCAATGTTTTGCAGTTTCAGCTTGTATAGCTTATACCTCAGTAGATAAAATCATATAAATCACCAAAATATTTGTCAACATGCTCTATCATGTATAGTCCAAGGAACCATAAGGTTATTCTAATATCCATATATGGTAACAATATGAATATTTTAATAGAGAGGGGTCATTGGATACCTTTTGTAACTGACAGGCTTTTGCATGAAAATCATATGACAATGTTGATTGTTTGCACTTGTTTATATTTTTCAACATGTCATGTGATCATGCTATGCTAAAGTATAAGAAGAAGGGCTCTCACAACTAAGATTCTTCTAATTTCAACTATGCATCCTCTGTCCTCTGCTGTCCAGCATGAGATCCTTTCTCTATTTGATGCTGGCCATTCTGCCGAACATATTTCCATTTCTACTGGATATAACTTTCCTACTATCTCTAGACTTCACTCTAAACATCATTCCCACCTTTCTAAGTCCTCTGGTGGTCATCCTTCCAAACTCTCTACAGCCAACATCTGTTTTGCACAACATCTTATCAGCTCTGGAAAGGCTGATACAGCTATAGATGCAACAAGGCACTTTGCACTATCACCAACCAGTTACTCAATCCTCAAACAGTACATCATGGACTCAAGGCAGCTGGGATGAAGCCTGTGGTAAAGAAGAAAAAGCCTCTTCTTTCTAAGAAGCATAGGAAGGAGAGGATGGACTTTGCTTTGATACATCAGAATTGGACTATGGAGGACTGGAAGACAGTGGTGTGGTCTGATGAGACAAATCAATAGGCTGAGGTCAGATGGTAGGAAGTGGGTGTGGAAAAAGGCAGGGGAGGGCTTGAGTGACAGGCTGGTTGAGAGAACCCTGAAGTTTGGTGGTCGATCTTTGATCATATGGGGGTGCATGCTGTAGGGAGGGGTTGGTTATGTATGCAAGATTGACGGAAGGATGGATGGCGATCTCTACATACAGATTCTAGAGTATGACTTGTAAGCCAGCCTCAGGGATTATGGTAAATCTGCAGATGATGTCATCTCCAGCAGGATAATGACCCCAAGCATACCTGCAAGAAGGCCCAGAATTGGTTCCAAGAAAATGGTTTCAGGGGTCTCTCATGGCCAGCACAGTCTCCTGACCTGAATCCCATTGAACACTTATGGAATTACCTGAAGAGGAGGTTGGCAGGGTATGAGAATGCATCCCAGGAGATGGAAGAGCTTTGGGAGAGGATAGTGGAGGAATGGTACAAGATTGATGCAAAGGTGTGCCAGGATTTGATTGAAAGTATGCCTAGGAGGGTTGCAGATGTATTAAATGTTAAAATCTGCTAGCCTGGGAATCACAGTACGAGGACTCTCTACTGTTGGAGCATAGCCACTAAGAGTAGAGTGAGTAGATACTAAGCCGGTGATATTGCTAGGCTTTCAGATGAGGGATCTACTCCTCATCTGAACTAACTATATACTAGTATACATGGTCTGTGCACTGGTCTGTGCACGATGGTGTGCTACGGATCTAGTGAACTCTAACTAAATATATCAATCACATGTGTGAACCGGCCAGAACCTATACAATCACAAGACGGGATATGAGATTACGATTAATCACGTTATCATATTCTAACATTAAAGGCAAAAGGTGGCTATACCAAGTACTAAATACAAGTAATTTCCTGCCTAATCTTGTCAGTTACAAAAGGTATCCAATGACCCCTCTCTATTAAAATATTTATATTGTTACCATATATGGATATTATATAATGAACTTATGGTGCCTTGGACTATACATGATGGAGCATGTTGGCAAATATTTTAGTGATATTTATGATTTTATCTACTGGGGTATAAGCTATACAAGTTGAAACTGCAAAACATTGGATACATTTTGTAAGTCACTGTATTTCACTCCCACCCTATTCCATTTCTGCTTTATCTGTTCCTCCATTTCCATCTCTATGTATACTCTTATTTTCCCACCTAGTATTGTTTCTTAGTACTATACATTAGTTTCTACAGTATCTCTCCCCACCTTGTCATCACTTCTCTATAATCCATCCTACACTTCACTGCTTTGATTGGCCTTCTGATCACCTGTCTTGATGTCCATGTATGTACATATATATACTACGCTTCTTCAGTTCAAAAATTGACTTAGATTAGTCCTTCTTAGTCTCTCACTTTCCTTTTCCCTGATATACCCTAAATGAGTGGTCTTTGGCAAGCCATGACCCTTTACCCTTTGACTCTTGGTGATTTGGCCCTCCATGTTATGACCAGAAAACTTGCCAGACTCTGGGCACTAACTTATATACACCCGCACCCTACATGCACCAGTTATCAGTTTACCAGAATACCTGCCAGACTCTGGACATCAGACCTGTCCATGCTCGACCTTTGTTACTTCATGTATCAGTCACCAGAATACCCACCAGAACCCACACCTGTCTATCTCTGACCCTGTCCCATGTACCAGTCACCAGACCCCACTTGGAAAACCCAACAGCTCTCTAACTGAGTCCCATTCCCATTATGGTCAAATGACCTGTCACATTTTGGACTCCACTCTGCTCTGTTCCATTCCTAACACCAAGTTTGGTATTTACTTATCTTGTTTCATGTTTACTAGTTTAGATTTAATTATTACTGGATTTGGTATGACATACATTCCAAAGTGTATATAGTCTGGCAGATGTTGTACATACAATCCAGTCAGAAAATCAGCTTAGATTCTCCCCAGTAATCTCAGTACATTTCCACTCTAATCTCCTCTTTGAAACACACTGCTATGTATTTACCTCGTCGGGGCCCATGGGCTCCAACCTATCTATCTCAACCCCTGACTCATCTCCGCTTGACCCCTTGACTTCCACAGGATTCCTACAGTCAACCCTCCAACCTCACAACCCGCCAACTACCCCCAGACTCCCCAGGATTCCCATTCACCCATCTGAAATTGGATGACACAATCTCATGAGGTGCAGCCTATAAGCTGAAGCCAAGTCCTACCAGCTTTCCCATGGGTTTCTCTGGAAACCCTCTGATAAGCTCCACACACAACTCTTAACACTCCAGTAGACTAAACTAAGTGTTGATCCTCATTCATATTGTATTATCTGCTCTATTTGAAATACTGGAGCAACCTGACAGTTCATGCAAGGGTGCAACACATAAGTTGAAGTCAAGATCCACTATATTTATAGAGTCAGACCTCCCAACTAGTACAATTTCTATCATCAGCCCCCCAACTAGAGTTTTTCCCTTCTTCACTGCTTAGATCTTAACAGTAACTTGGCCCTCCAGTCAATTAAGCTAAGTATTGACTCTTGCTCATATTGTACTATCTGCTCTGTTTAAAATACCAGAGCACCCTGACAGTTTATGTGAGAGTGCAACACATAAGTTGAAGCCAAGCTCCATTACAGCTATTAGAGTCAGATCTCCTGACTAGTACAATCTCTATCATTGGCTGTTACGACCGTGTCGCAGCCGTTCGGCCCCGAGGTTATCGCCACCTATCGAACGATTCAAGTTATCGCTCAAGTCACCACATCGGAAACCATCACCCCCAATGCTGATGTATGCTTTCGCGGTGATCAAACTCTGTTTATGCCCACATCAAAATATACTCGTATTATCTGGTTAAACTTTTGATACATCCCTTTTATTATGTTGATCCATTCTATCCTATGTTTCACATATGTCTATCTATATTTGTAGTCCTCGAACTATTTCCTTTTACCGTAATTCCGCTCTTGGTTATCATCGGCCTCTGAACTAATCATAAACTTCCCGTTCCTAGTCGAGCTTATTGTCAATACCCTGTTCCGCTCTTCTCCTAGTTAGTATTTCCTAGATGCTTGATACTTGTATATGAACCCGCTGTAGTTGAAGTTACTAGGCAATCAGAATATCGACTCAGAATACCCTCATAGGTCTGTAACAGTCTCATACTAAGGATCTCCTCATCTGCCTTCGCGTGCGCTCGCCCACTCCTGGCCCCAACCCCTTGGCCTGACACTTGACTTGCCCTTCAGTCCCAATCGGTATCTCACCGAAAGGAACTCTTTAGGATTAGTCTTTGCCCGTCTGAAATTTAAGGACACACTACGGATATTTGCGAGGGCGCAGCACATAAGCTGAAGCCAAGTCCTTCCGATCGGTCCCTGTCGGCCACTGACATTAGTCAGTTTTCAGTTCTTAACATTGGCCCTCCAATTAACTCCCCATCATTGGCCCTCCAACTAGAGCACTCCCCCTCTTCCTGGCTTAGATCTTAACAAGATCCACTTGCATTTGCTACATTGCATCATTTGTTCTTAACTTATATATATATGTATTTCTTCTGTCTTTTGCCAGCTTTTGGAAATATCCCTGTTAAGAACTAAAAACTGACTAATGTCGGTGGCCGACGGGGACCGATCGGAAGGACTTGGCTTCAGCTTATGTGCTGCGCCCTCGCAAATATCCATAGGTTGTCCTTAGATTTCGGACGGGCAAAGACTAATCCTAAGAAGAACCTTTCGGCGAGATACCGATCGGAATCAAAGGACAAGTCAAGTGTCGGGCCAAGGGGTCGGGGCTGAGAGTGGGCGAGCGCATGTGAAGGCGGATAGGGGAATTCTTAGTATGAGACTGTTGCAGACGTATGAGGGTATTCTGAGTCGATATTCTGATTGCCTGGTAACTACAACTACAGCAGGTTCATATACAAGTAACAGGCATCTAGAAAATACTAATGGGGAGAAGGGCGGAAAACGGTATTAGCATTAAGCTTGACTAGGAATGGGAAGTTTATGATTAGTTCGGAGGCCGATGATAACCGAGAATGGAAATTACGATAAAAGGAAATAATTCGAGGACTGTCGTTAGTGAGTATACGGATGTGTTCGATTGGGATATATTGTGTCCCAGCACCACACTGTCCACGGCTGACAGGCCTCAGACTAAATATGTTACATAAGTTTACAACAAATAGAATATATACCCAAAGTGATTGAAGAATGAACTAAATGTGGGTAACGTACCAGATCTTAACAATTGAAAGCCTGTCATCATATAGGCTGGGTCCGGGGTCACATTGATAGGACAATGGTATTGCTCTATGAACTAGCGAACACAACGACAGTATGCTTATGTAACTAAGGGTCTGTGTTGTAAGCCACGCTTACAACAATTCCTGAAAATGCTGTGATTATTTGAATTGGGTAAGTTTAGCGGGAAGACCAGGGCGTTTGGAAGACGTTTGTACATTTCTGTTCATGATCTGTCAGTACACAGCTGTTTCGTAGGACCCCTATTCTGAAGAATTCTTCTACAGAGATAAAGGATGTCATCCCCTGATCAGTAACTTGTTTTTTTACAAGGAACCTTGATGGGCCTCGCTAAGGTACCCAACATGATTTATGATCGGAAATTCCAAGTAGTATAGGTGTTGATACATTGCACAATTCGCATAAGAGCAACCTACTCAAAAACCAAACAATGAAGGGCAAAGATGGTGGGAAGTTGTACAGACAAAGCCTATTAATCTAGAATACTTTCTTCTCAAGAAATAATCTATCAATTCCAATATAGACATCCCAGTGAAAATCTGCTCTGGAGAGATCTCGGGTGTGCCGAGAATGAAAGAACCACACAGGAGTGTTGTGCTGCCATGCAAGCCTCATCCTCTCATAACCCATCAGAAATAAGCATACCCCCGTGCCAACCTGTCAAATCTCCCAAAGGAGCTTGTGGCGAGGCGATGACATCCACGAGCTTGTGCTCTCAGTATGGGGCACTTTGACTCATCATTTGGATTACTGTCAGGGGACAATCTTAAGTTTTCCAATTTCACTTCTGACTCTCCTTAATATAGTCTCCTTAATATAGTTTCCTTAATATAGCTTCATAAGTAAAGACTGAGGGGGGCACCTTGTTGTTATTACATTTTCAAACTCAGCTGCACCCTTTAGTTAGTCACCCACTAGCCGAGGATTCCTTAGACTTTTCTCTTCAGATTTCCTCTGCTAGGTAAGTAATGTTGTATTCTACATGTATGTAATTAGATAGGTATAAACTCACTTCAGATTTCCTCTGCTAGTACCCCAACTCTGTCATAGTGCAAGTTAGTGTGGTCTATAGAGTCGCCCTTACAGAAGAAAAGTCTCTCATCGAGTGACTGGAGCTACTGCCACAAATTTTCAAGCTATATTCAATATCGCGAGTTCGACATCTCTACAGATCTAACTAACTTTGAGTTTGCATGCATTTCTCTCCCCTCATTTTTACCATCATGTCGGCTTCTATGACCGATCCTCACCAGGTGCTGGAACAGCACAGTAGCGACATTCACGAACTCCAAGCCTCCCAGAAACAAAATACAGACTTGTTGCAACAAATCCTCCAGCAACTTACTGTACAATCGCAACCGCCAGCGAATCCTCCACAACCGACAGCGTTACCTACATCGATTCCTCCTGCCGCTTCGACAAATTCAGGTCCGAAGGTCCCACTCCCGAATGCGTATGACAGCGACCGATCCGGTGGATGTACCTTTTACAACTCGTGTCTGTTATACATCAGCATGAACGGATTGAAATTTCTAACAGACGAGATGAAAGTGCAGTGGGTGGTGTTGTTCATGAAACCGGTCGAGCCGCCCTTTTTGCAAACCGGCTCATGAAATCGTGGAGCCAAGGAGAGACGGTGGTGTCATGGGAGACCTTTGCGCAGACTTTCAAACATGAATTCTTCCCAGCCGATGAAGCAGCTACGGCTCGCATCAAGCTAGAAGGGGCGACTTACCACCAAGCCAGATGGACCGTTGATGAATACATGGATGAGTTTCAAGAACTCATTGACCTTGCAGGTTACAAGGACCCGCTAGCTATTGTCATGAAGTTTTGACACGGTCTCTTACCGAACATCCAAACTCAAGTTGCGATGATGGAAAACTGTCCAAAAGACGATGACGAGCAGGGCTGGTATGAAGCCGCTTCCCGCTTCGACCGAAATTGAAATGCAAATGAGATATTCCACTTGTCAGGCGTCACGATGCGACCGGTCATGTTGAAACCCCCAATGCTCCCGCGCATCATCCTCCCACATCCCCCACACCCTACACTGACTCTACCTTTCTCAAAACCGATCGATGCGATGGACGTCAATGCAACCAATGGCCGCGACCTTCCTTCGACCCTCTGCTTCGAATGTCGTCAACCGGGGCACTTCAGTCGAGACTGCCCACGTAAACTGCAGAGGATCCGTTCGCTACTCACCAGCCTTGATCAGGAAGGACAGGACATGGCCATGGATATCCTGCTTGCTGAAGCAGATGTCCGAATTGCTTGTAGTAGGGTGGCTGAAACTGATGATTCTCCACGAGGGGCTGATCTACAGCCTGTTTTGGGTTTTCACGACAGCAGCGAGTGAAGGGTATGCCCTCGCTGCCACTTTCAAATAGATTCAGTGTCCTCTCAGTTGATGATGTATGTACAGTTAATATATCTGAAATTGAACCTCCATTGAGTGAGGACACTGGAATTCAAGTCATACCTACTCCATCCAAGTCCCCTTCTGTCCATTCACATCGCAGAAGACCAGTTTGGGAACACCGTCTTCCAAAATCTTTCATTATTGCCTCAACCACAACTGCCAAATCATTACACCTAAAAGTTGAACTCCAAACAACTGACACTGGTCTCCTCCAATCGACTCGTGCATTGGTTGATTGTGGTGCAACCGGTTTGTTCATCGACCGAGACTATGTGCATGAAAATGGAATTGCCACACGATCACTCCTTTAACCAATCCATGTGTACAATGTAGATGGGACACCCAATGAAGCAGGTTCAATCACTGAAGTTGCTGAACTGGTCCTCCGCTACAAGGACCACTCAGAGAAGGCATTATTTGCAGTCACCAAGCTTGGGAAGGAATCTGTAATGTATTCAGGGGATTCTCTTAGATAGCTCAATAGATGCTATAGTGTCACAGAGCTTCAACAATAAAACAAGCAAAGGTCCAGTAATTTAAATACTGATAGATTAATGAGCTGCGCTATGAAGCTTAAACAACTCAAATCAATGCTTATTTTGATTATTGAAAGGTTCAATAGAACTGTATATGACTCTTTTAGCAAATACAAGAACTATTCCTTGAGAATAGGGGCTGGAAGCTGAATATATGCGCAGTAACTTGGCAGAGACTTGATATAAGAGCTTCGGATTTTTGTATGCTTATTTGTAACTATTAATAGTTATTTAACAAGGTGTTAAATAATTTATTAATAGAGAAAATAAATTGTATTGGATTATCTGAGTGCTTGTACTTGATTAATTCAATAAACTTAGGGCTGGGCCTTGAGTAATCTAGTATTGACAGGGATTTCAGTAAGGATACTTAGATACTTATTAGGTTTATTATCTAATTAATAAGCCTAAAGGGTAGCTGTGAGGCTGGGGAACTTAGATGATTAGCTAAGTTCAAGAGTTGCTGACAAAGATTCAAGATGCTGCAAGTGTAGGTGCTTGCAGTGAGTGTATCAGACTAAGGCTATTATTGTCCTTAGGATGATTAAATAAGCTGGTGCTGTGCTGCAAATGTGTGTGTGATAAGATTGTTTTATTGGAAACTTGGCCCTCCTTATATACATTTTGACAACTCAATGATTAGCTAACTATTTAGTTTATGAGGTCATTAGTGAGATCATAATGACCTCATATTCTACTCATTATTTACCCTTTGTTTAACATGTGATTCCCTTCTCTGAGACAAGGGTTCTAACCTCTTGCTTGAACATGAAGGTTCAAGGCCGCGGTCCCGGGACGGAAGCAAACGATGAGTCGGCGGAACCTAATAATGACTCGGGTAGTCACGTTCGTGACTTGTGTGACTCGGGTAGTCACATTCGTGACTTGTGTGACTCGGGTGGTCACATTCGTGACCTTTGTGACATCCCGACACTGGAGGCTTATGTAATAAGTCACATGACTCCAAAAATGCGCAAACTAGGCTGCACAAGGTGCCGAAAGGTAATAACTAAGTAAATAAAATATAAATAATTAGTTAAAAATTATAATAAATTAACTAAGATATAATAGCATAATATGAGTTCATATATGCTATTATTATGCGAAGTTAAAAGGAATAGAGCCTATATTTCACAATAAAAATATAATAAAAATACAATAAATTCGAAAGAATATTAAATAATCCACAGAAAATTAAGAGGATATTATGATATGATGCTGATACATCACAGAATCCCTCTTACTTGGCTATACCTGGCTTCGGGATCACAATCCTGAGATAAATTGGCAGACACAAGAAGTCAAGATGACTCGTTGCAACCCACACTGTAAAGAGTGTAAAATCTCAACCCTCCAGGCACGTGAAGAGATCAGATGTTTACAAGCTTGCAGAGATGCCCCAGCCCCAATCTTCACATCTGAGGAGATAGAAGAGCCAATTCCTGACTTGTTACCTGATCAGCCTGATGAAGTGGAGGACCAAATGGAGGACTCAATTGAAGATGGAGATCGGGTATTTGTCACAGTGCTGCACCCAGAACTGACTCCAAGTCAGATTCGAGCATCTGCTACAGTGTCTCAGCGATTAGCAGAGGCTAGTGCAAAGTTCAACACACCAAGTCCAAAAGGTTTCCAAGATGTCGTCCCAGAGTATCTCCACACCTTTGAAGATGTGTTTTCTAAGGAGTCATTTGATTCACTACCAGATCGAAAACCTTGGGACCATGCAATTGAACTAATCCCTGATGCAAAATCAACCAACTGTAAGGTCTACCCTATGTCCCTCAATGAGCAGACAGAGCTGGATATCTTTATTGCTGAAAACTTGGCAACTGGTCGGATACGTCCTTCTAAGTCACCCATGGCATCCCCAGTTTTCTTCATCAAGAAGAAGGATGGCTCCCTTCGACTTGTCCAAGATTACTGTATACTGAATGACCAAACCATAAAAAATCGATATCCACTCCCACTCATCTCAGAGCTGGTAAATCGATTGAAAGGGGCACGGTATTTCACAAAGCTTGATGTGAGATGGGGCTACAACAATGTTCACATAAAGGAGGGGGATGAGTGGAAAGCTGCCTTCTGAACAAATAGAGGGTTGTTTGAACCCTTAGTCATGTTTTTTTGTCTCACTAACAGCCCAGCAACCTTCCAGACTATGATGAATGATATTTTTCAGGATTTGATCGCTGAAGGAGTCGTATGCGTCTACCTGGATGACATCCTCATCTTTACCAAGACACTTGAGGAACATCGTCGTGTCCTATTGCTGGTCCTTGAGCGTCTTTGTGAGTATAAGCTCTACCTTAAGCCAGAGAAGTGCAAGTTCGAAAGAACAAAGATTGAATACCTGGGCCTAGTCATATCGGAAAACCAAGCAGAGATGGATCCAATCAAGGTGTCAGGTGTGCGTGATTGGCCCACTCTTTCAACTAGCCGGAAAGAGGTACAAGCCTTCCTTGGGTTTACCAACTTCTATAGGTGATTTATAGCAGATTTCTCCCACCATGCACGACCACTGTTTGACCTCACAAAAAAGGAATCAGCTTGGAGGTGGACTATGATAGAGGACCAAGATTTCCTTTTCCTCAAGGATCTGGTTACAAATGCACCGATTCTGACAATGCCTGATGACTCAAAACCATTTTGAGTTGAAGCTGACTCATCAGACTATGCCACTGGAGCAGTCCTCTCACAACAGCAGGATGATGGAAAGTGGCATCCTGTTGCCTTTTACTCAAAAAGCCTGTCAGCTGTCAAACACAATTATGAGATCCATGACAAAGAGATGCTTGCAGTGATCCGTGCCTTTGATGAGTGGAGACATTTCCTAGAGGGGGCACGACACTCAGTGGAGGTGTGGACTGACCACAAAAACCTTGAGTACTTCATGTCCTCAAAGAAGTTAAATTGAAGACAGGCCCGATGGTCCCTGTTCCTGGCATGTTTTGATTTCCAACTGCACCACCGACCAGGACGCTCAATGGGCAAAACTGATACACTCTCTCGCCGGCCTGACCATGGCTCTGGTGAGGGTGACAACTCAGACATAACCCTACTAAAACCAGAGTTTTTTGCAATTCGAGCCATGGAGGGTGTGTCAATACATGGGCCAGAACGTGAATTCCTCACTGCTATTCGTCAAGGAAATGAGAAGGGTGAACAGGAGGAAGCAGTGATCACAGCAGTGAAGGAACTTCGAAAATCTGGGGCCAATCCATCAGATTAATGGAATGGTCAGAGGAGGATGGACTGGTATTGTATTGGGGAAAAATATATGTACCAACTGACCCAGAACTGAGGTGTAGAATTGTGGAACAGCATCATGACTCTCGGGTCGCTGGCCATGCAGGATGATGGAAGACCTTAGAGCTGATCAGTCGCAACTTTTGGTGGCCAGGCATATCACGATATATAAGGCAGTATGTCAAGACCTGTGACATCTGTTTGCGCACCAAGTTCCAACGTCGAATGCCAATTGGGGAATTACACCCAAATGCCACACCAGAAGATCGATGGGATACAACTAGTGTGGACTTCATAGTTGACCTACCTGAATCCCAAGGGTATGATTCAGTGATGGTGATTGTAGATCTCATGACAAAGCGTGGACACTTCCTACCTACACATAAGACTGTTGACTCTGTTGGTGCAGCTTGGATCTTTTTCAAGGATGTGTGGAAGCATCATGGACTTCCACAGCGAGTTATCTCAGATTGTGGATCACAGTTTGCAAGTCAATTCACTCAGGAATTATACCGACTCCTTGGTATTCAACCAGCCTATTCCACAGCCTACCACCCTCAGGCTGATGGGCAGACTGAACGAGTCAACTAAGAGTTGGAGACATATCTACGGATTTTTGTAAATCAGTGCCAATCAGACTGGGTTGATCTTCTCCCACTTGCAGAATTCCAATATAACAACCATATCCATGCATCTACACAACAGACACCATTCATGTTAGACTGTGGACGTCATCCACAAATAGGTTTTGAACCAGACCTTTGATCCAACAAGGTAGAATCAGTAAATGATTTTCGAGATCGAATGGCTGAAACTCTTGAAGAGGCAAAAGCAGCACTGGCTAAAGCAAAGGATGAGATGACAAAGTACTATAACCGTCGACGAACCCCAGCACCAAACTTCAAGGTAGGAGACCAGGTTTTCCTAGATGCCAGTGACATTCAAATGGCCCAACCCTCAAAGAAGCTTTCACACCTTCGATTAGGGCCATTTAAGGTACTTGAACAGGTCTCACCAATTGCCTATAGGTTGGAACTGCCCAGGTCAATGAGTAGACTTCACCCAGTCTTCAATGTGGTGAAACTGACACCGAAGATTGAGGATCCGATCATTGGCCACCATGCTAAACCACCACCAGATCCAATAGTGGTGGAAGGAGAGATTGAGTATGAGGTTGAGAAGGTATTGGACAGTAGATGGAGATATGGGCGAATTGAATACCTCATAAAATGGCAAGGTTTCAGCATGGAACATAATAGCTGGGAACCAGGACATAAGGTATTCGCCCCTGCCTTGACAGCCACACACAACATCCAGAGGCAGTAACAATCCAGGGCCCTATTTGAGGATTAAGGCAACCTCCAACCACCACAGTACAAGTGACCCAGATTCCAAGGTTTCGAAAGGTCAAGCCTGGACTCTACTGGCAGCAATACCATGTCGGGACGCCATACCTTAAAAGGGGGGGTGATGTCAGGGGACAATCTTAAGTTTTCCAATTTCACTTCTGACTCTCCTTAATATAGTCTCCTTAATATAGTTTCCTTAATATAGCTTCATAAGTAAAGACTGAGGGGGGCACCTTGTTGTTATCACATTTTGAAACTCAGCTGCACCCTTTAGTTAGTCACCCGCTAGCTGAGGATTCCTTAGACTTTTCTCTTCGGATTTCCTCTGCTAGGTAAGTAATGTTGTATTCTACATGTATGTAATTAGATAGGTATAAACTCACTTTGGATTTCCTCTGCTAGTACCCCAACTCTGTCATAATGCGAGTTAGTGTGGTCTATAGAGTCGCCCTTACAATTACTTAGACCGGGCGAGGGGGAATAACAGGAACCTGCAAATAACAGGGGAGAATAGTAGTATATTAGATTAGTGCAAAATATATACCTTGCCATGAAGACAATAAATGAGTAGAGAAATCAACTTCAGACTAAACCAGAAGAGAAAGAGGAGATGAGGGCAGAGAGGGCAGTGCAGGCAGCAGGGGAAGTGCAACCCAAGTGTGGCAGGGAGGACAATGGCTTGGTGACAGTAAATAAAACAAGTAGACAAATCAATTTCAGACTGAACCAGAAGAGAAGCCTGGGATGAGGGCAGAGAGGCAGCAGGGGAAGTGTGACCCAAGTGTGGCAGGGAGGACAATGGCTTGGCGGCAGTAAATAAAACAAGTTGCCAAATCAACTTCAGACTGAACAGGAAGAGAAAGCTGGAACG
This sequence comes from Hysterangium stoloniferum, assembly GCA_015178975.1. NCBI lineage: Eukaryota > Fungi > Basidiomycota > Agaricomycetes > Hysterangiales > Hysterangiaceae > Hysterangium > Hysterangium stoloniferum. The sequence goes on from WHVD01000279.1 coordinate 61,340, forward strand.
AGGGTAGAGGGGCAGCAGGAGAAGTGCAACCCGAGTGTGGCAGGAAGGAAAATGCCTTGGTGGCAGCAGATAAACGAGTGGACAAATCAACTTCAGGCTGAACTGGAAAAGAAAGCTAGGACGAGGGCAGAGAGGCAGCAGGAGAAGTGCGACCTGAGTGTGGCAGGGATGATAATGGCTTGGTGGCAGTAAAGAACCCTTGAAGGGGGGGGGGGTTGAAAGCACGAGAAGAGAGTGGTGGAACCAGGCTAGGCTTTATATGCAGGAGGTTGAGTTGCCATACTAATATTCGCACTCTGACCACAGACAAAAGAAACCCGCCGGTGAAATAATTAACTGACTTATATTAAGAACAACACAAACTTGGAGGGAATGCAGGGGGCATGCTTATAACCTCTGACCAAAGGCCAGCGCCTATCATGTAATCAGTTCACATGGGTCGTTAAGTTACTGGCAGGCTGTTGGCTGGCATCATTCTTCTAAGTCATGAGTGTCCATTTTAGTTTGGATCCCAGATTTTGAGATTAATCTTTTTAGACCAGGAGGGTAACAGCTAATTACAATTAATTGAATCTGAAGGTATTAAAGAGGGATAGTCAGGAAATAAATTAACTCTGTGTAGCAAAATCTGGGTGCAAAAATAAAGTATCTTTAGCTACATGTTTTAGTGCATCTGTTGCAGCAAGAAGACGTGTTAATGACTCTCTGGAGATCCCATCCAACTTCTCTGTGGAATCAACCCCCTGCCACATATCCGTTGACCCTATAAACTTAATTCCATCTTGGACCTTGGCAATTAGACATCTTTTAGTGGTGCATTGATCTTCCAAAGACTCTGCATCTTTGTCGACGTCATGACTGCGATGGCCCAGCACAATTATGTGTGGAAGGGATATAGTGTAAATTGTGACTCTGTGAACCAAAAACATGTGCTTGCATGTAAGAAGTGACTGCCTGTGCATAGGACAAGTACAAGAAGTAAATTTGTCATCCATCAGTTGAACGATATATGAGGTATCATTGTCAGAAAAGGATAGAACTTTAACCTGTTAAACTTAAACCATGAGTGTATGAAATAAATGAATCAAAATTAAATTAAATTCCTACTGTGCCATCCATGAGGTCTTCAGCTGTCGCTTCTGCTTCTGCAAAAGGAACAGTTTCTGCAAGCTTTTGGCCAGCCAATTCAGCTTTACAAAGGTGGTGATTTAAAAACCCTAGGCCACAACGAATATGTGAGCACATGAAGTCAGGCTCAACATCTTCAGCCAGGATCCGGATTAGATAGTCAATGTGCTGTGGTCATCCTCGTCCAATGTAGTTTATCTTGATGCCAACTCTCAATAAAATTGTTGGTATCGATGCCATAATGGGCATGCTAAGTAGCAGATCAGCCATCTACATAAGTCATAGCAATAAATAAAAATAGAAAAAGGCCAAACCCACCTTCCGCCATGCACAAGCCCAACGCTGTTTCTTGTGAATCCATTCATCTTCCATGTATTTGACCCATACCCGCTGATCACCAAACTCATACTGAATGAAAGTCCATTGTTTCTCGAAGTCATGTGGGGTTTCAGATTGGAGGAGAGTGGCTAAGTGGGCCCGGAGATCTCTGAGCAGCTCTGCCTGATCTTCTTTGCATCACATGTGTTTGAAAGAAAACTAGAAGAGTCAAAGTGAGAAAGGAGAAGAAATGAAGGAGAAAAGAAGGGAGAAAACCTTTGTGATGATATTCTTCTCCCAAGCTTGCCAGAGATGCCAATGACAGTAGAGGATGCAAATCACATGATCATTGAATGCTTTGTTGATTCCCAAAGCCTCAGTGTCTGAGCAGTCAATCATAAATGTATTGGGATCAAGATTGCATTCCTTTCGAAGCCATTTAAGATAGTGTTCAAGGGGACAACTATTATGACATAAATAGGTAGGAAACAAGTAAATAAATAATCTGCTTACTGAGACTCAAGATTGGTGAGCATGAAAGCCAATGGCACACCTCTTCCAGTAACTTGGTCACATGTTAGAATGGTATTAAGGAATACTTTCACCTGGCTTTCACCATGGCAGGTATTGTTAACTTTTGGGAATTTGGTAAACGAGTGGCAAGGACTCAGGGCTATTAATAAGCGGGTTACTAGGCTATATAAGGATGAGTCATGTATAGTAGTACTCATCCATTTACAACGAGTTAACTCTTACCTATTCAGACAAACGGAAAGTTATACGGTCTAAGAACAGCACCACTGAAAACTTAACAGGTATTGTGTGTTGAATCAAGGCAAATAACATCTCCATATTCTACAATTAGCTACAATTAAATCAAATGTGAATATTAAATAAAAATGGATTCAAAAATAGACATACTTTGCATTGCCAAGGGGAGCAGAAGGCAAGGGTGAATCCATTGCGAGACTTCTCCCCAGGTGTAGGCTCATAAAGTGTAAACCAGCCCTTTTCTTGCAGACGCTTCATCCAGAGCTCAATACTCTCACCAAGTGCCGGGGTGAGGACGGTATCAACCATAGCCTTGTGATGGATAGCATTGAAAATATCCATTGCAGAGATCTTGATACTATATGGCAACATCACAGCATCCGGGGTAATCTATATAGAACAATGTCTAAATGTGCTGATCAATTAAATCAAAATATTACATACCTCAGAAAGCTCTTCTGATGATAACTGAAGCATTGCTTTGATTGACTTGGTGTCAAATCTGTCACAAACCCTATTGTCCAGCCAATCTCAAACCTCTCCAGGATTTGGTGAATTTCGCATATCCTCAATGGAAGATGGATCTAATTTTAAGTGAGTGGTAATAAAAGATGTGAGACAAAACTGATGTTGTATACCATGCCCTCCATGCTGCCAATAATAGGTCACCAAAAGCCGGTCAGAGTCCACAGATTTTTCAATGTTGATATGTGCTTCACAGCCAACCTTAATTGAAGGTCTACACTTCCGTTTCTTACTAGGACTAAGGTTGGAATCTCAACAGTCATGCTTTATCCCACTATGGTTGCAAACAAGGCATTGACTCCATTCCTTCTTGCATTTCTGGCTGGATTTAGGTTCTGATGGAAAATAAGTCTTCAGGAAATTGCCATGAATGTAAGTTACATACCTGATTTATACCCGTGTGTTTTTGCCCACTTTCCCATCACCAAATTATCCTTCTGCCACTGTTCCCATTCCACTGGCAATAATTGTATGACAAGGGGATTAGTTGGGTATGTCGGTGCCTGCAGGGCATGCTTCAGCATTAATATAAGAATTTCAGAAGGCATAGGCAAAAAAAGCATGAAGATTGGCCACGTGTGAACTTCAATAGGGCCAGTGAGAATGACGCCAACCAACAGCCCGGTGGTAACTTAACGACTCGTGTGAACTGATTACATGATAGGTGCTGGCCTTCGGTTGGAGGTTATAAGCACACCCGAATGCAGGGTTTTGAACTCAAGTCGGAGTAGAAACACATGTGGTTTACGCTGAAACCCAAGAACCCCATCCCTATTCCCACGCATCTCATCATGCCAACATGACATACCACACAGTTCCCTCTTCAAGTCCATATACATATAATTGTTCTACTGAGTGGTTGCTTTGTTACCTTATACGACCCACATTCCAATATAACCCAAAACGTACAAAAGATGAATGTTTCCAGGCGACCGGTCCTAACACGGTCATTGTGATGTTCGCCGGGCGGCCAGCGCCCCTCGCTAATCTCTAACGCAATTTCAATTTAATAAAGAGTAGCGAATGCAGTCCACCCTGTGTTCCCCACACAATATATCTACATAGATTCCCTTCAATCCGATGCAGTTACCCATCAAACGGAACACAAAGTGCCAGCCGATGTGACAAAAAGAATTTTTGAAAAGCGAATTAGATACACGACCTGCGACAACAACCGCTAATAGATACAAACTTTTGGCTGTCACTGGGCTTCCTCTACGTGCCACACCTTCACAACATCTGACCTGTCACCGCTGACAATACCGCCGCAGAAAGGGGGAATCGATACAAGCAAGGGCTATTATACAGTCTTGGTGAGCCTTCAGCAGATGCTGCTGGTAGGTGATGATGAGATTTGTCCTTGAGGCTGTCAGCTGATTCTGGCTGCCACCAGGGTGACTGGTGGTCTCGACATGAGTGATAGTCTCAGAACTGATGCTTTCATTAGTCATGCTAAGAAGAAGTGGAGTGCCACCGTTAATACATACGGCAAATAAACCAGATGGTTCCCCTGTTATGTATTTCTAAGTTTTTTCCAATTTTTTAAACAATTTCCCCTAACAAATTGCGAAAACAAATATTCAAATGTAATTATATTGCGACGATTAAATTGTACAATATTTGTTTGATTTATCCTGAATTTATACAATTTATTTTGTATTTTTATCTAATAAATTGAGCAAGTAATTGAATTTCTACTTTTTATTCTTTTTTGATTAATATGTCGGCGACTCAGCGCTTATTCACAACGCGCGAGTAATCATGTGACATTCACATGATATTTCAAACTCCGACGCTGACAAAACGCGATTTGAAATACTCGCGCATTATCAAGGTGAAATATATATATTTTTATATTATTATAATAAAATATTATATTTATAACTAATTAAAAGTAAATATAATAATTATATAATAATATAAAACCGGTCTGGCGCTTATTGCACAACGCGCGGGAATATTCGTCACAACGGTGACATTCGTCACAACGGTGACATTCGTCACAACGGTGACATTCGTCACAACGGTGACATTCGTCACAACGGTGACATTCGTCACAACGGTGACTGTCGTCACAACGGTGACTGTCGTCACAACGGTGACTGTCGTCACAACGGTGACTGTCGTCACAACAAGTGACCGTCGTCACAAAATGCGACGACTTGTCACAAACGCGACACGCGCGGGAAAATTATGTAATCAGCGCGCGCACGAAATCAGCAACTTCGCGACGCGCGAGAACATTACATCAGCATATATGCTACAATGGAAAGTAGCAGAAACTCCTGGAATATTCCAGCAGATTCCAGGTAAAATAGCTAAAAATAGGTAAAACAAGTAGCTAGAACATTCTCCCATGTCTCAGATTTTACTGTATATAAGGAGCTCTGCTCCACCACTGAAATATAACTCATTTTAACCCATTTATCAGCCACATCAGTGTGCCACTGCAGCAAGCAGTTATATTCCACCCCTAGTTGGGCTGTTGGATAAATATATACAAACACTTAGTCACCTCTAGTTGAGCTGCTGACCTAAGCTATCTCAGGATCCCTTTGCCACCTCTAGTTGAGCTTCTGGTAATAATCCTACCCCCTTGTCACCTCTAGTTGAGCTTCTGACAAACAACTTGTTCCCCTTTTGCCACCTCTTAGTTGAGTAGCTGGCTATCCTTTATTACTAATCCACCTCTAGTTGAGTTGTTGGTTATCAATTAAAGTAATAAATATTTTAGGTTATATTGAGATTAGAAATACATATATTCTAATTTCTACCCGGTTTTTGGCATAAATAAATACTGAGAATATTCTTGCAGAATCCTTAAGACTACATTAAGATCCTGATAAGTTAGTATCACAGTAGACCCTGTAGGTTAGTGTAAATAAAGCATATATTAGCCAAATAGCGTTTTATTCTATATCTAATCTTTTGACCTGTTTATAAATATTTTTACTGTTTGATAAATAGTATAAAATATATATAAACTAGCTAGAATCGAAGTCGAATCTAGTTTCGGAATCAGTGAATTGTTATTCATATTTTAGTAGTGTTTTTACAGAAAAAGAACAAGCTTGCACAAGCAGCTCTCAAAACCTTCTTTGCGAAGTAGGGTGCATATATTCAAGTAAACTCTTGACTTCAGGGGTTCTAAGTCTATTTAGGCTGCCACTGATTAATATCAAATACTTAAATTATTTTACCTTGCAGTGAATTGAGTATTTGCACATTTTGATAGAGCATTGGACTCCTTTTTCGGAAAATAGTATTAAAATAAGGCTAATACATCACAAATTGGTGGACGTTCTGGGAAATACTGTGATTAACTAGCAGTTTAGTTTCTTAAGTAGTTTACCGATTGTCAAGGACATTCTTATCTGTTTCATAACACCAACTGTTGGGACTGATTCTCTAATTGAGACAGTCTTTAGTTCTCCAGAAAAGAACCAGGTAGTCACTCCTGTGCTTCTGGGATTAGGCTATTGCAGCTGACAACTGAGTGTTAAATAAATTAGCTTTTAGTTTACAATAGTTACATTTTAAAACAAACAAAAAACTTACTTACCTTTAACTCCTATTCATCAATGTTATCTACACCAACTCTTAAAGCAGAAATGGCTCAAGAACTATCTTCCATAACAGAACAAGTTTCTGAAAGGGATGAAAGGTTCTTGAATGTTACTATACCTGCTTCACCAATTCAGCGTTTCAGTTTTGAACCAGTAAAAAAAGTTACTGACAGAGAGGATATAGCTAAGGACAAGACTTACTTGTATCCTGGTACTGTTAGATTGAGAAGAACTTATGATGGTGATCCAAGAATGAATCACCGCCGAGATATTATGTTGGCATTAGCCATGTCAGAATTTCCAAATGAGGAAAGAGTGAACTTAGCGTATCTACCTCGTTATGCTGAAAAGTTCTTTCAGCCACTACTGGATGCATTAGAAGACTTGTTAGTTGGAACACCAACTACTAGTGATTCTAGTGACTTAATTGGATATTACTTAGATCCAATTAAGTTTGAAAACTTCACTCATATGTTAGAAAGGCATTTGATCAGATCAATACCTATTCTAAATAAAAATAAAGATTGGATTCCTAGTATGCCTAGTTGGGGATCTGACAACAATCCACTCATAGCATGGAATGCTAACGATTTTGAAATAATATCTGTTTTGTATAGAGAAGAAGTTGAAAACTTGTTAGCTTATTTCTATGATCATAAGACTATGATGCCATCAGAAAAGAAAGAAAAAGAAGTGAAGTCACCTTCAAGAGGCCCTAGCCCTACAGTCGAGTTTGAGGGGATTGAAACTTCAACACCGGCACATCCTACTGAGATTAGGACAGGCCAACCAAAAGAAGAAACAAAAAAGCCACCTCATGAGGAGCATGGCTTTGAGTCTATAAGAAGAAGACAGTCAGAAGTGATGTTTGAGCCAAGAATTACTTCTAAAAAATCACCTTATCAAGAACATCCAATACATCTGACTGAGTCACGCCGATTATCTGATATCTTTGAAGATAATAAGCAGTACTTAAGTAAAAAATCAAGAGCCTATGAACCTAAGCTCAGATCAATTCCAAAGTACACACAAGCTAGCTTTCCACCTGATGAGACATCAGACAGTGATCATGGTCCACCACATTCACCTAGTCCTCACCCAAAGCATGGGCCAATCTTGAGACATCATCAGAGGGGATTACCTAGTGAGAAGAGTCAGAGAATCATATCAGGAAGCCCACCTGGAGATCCAGGAAGTAGTGATAGCTCTTCTGATTATAAGGCTAATATGGCTAAATATAATAGGAGATTGTCAGAATTATCTAGGGCTAAAAAAGAAGATAAAGGAGCTCACTTTGATCTTAAGTTGAAGCCTGATGTTGTACCCAAATGGGATGGAGATCCTGACACTCTTGCCAAATGGGTTTTGAAGATAAATAACCTATCAGAGCGTAGTACAAGCATATATAACCAGCTAGGAGAAGTTGTACCTACTAGACTTGAGAAGGATGCAGATTTATGGTTCTGGTCTTTACCAAGTAGTTATAGAAGAGAAGCAATGCAGAATTGGGGTACACTTCGAGATGTAGTATGCACATACTATATGAACCGAGCCTGGCTTGATAGACAAAAGAGCCGAGCGAACAGAGCACACTACAGAGAAGCTGGATATACAACAGAATCACCAAGCAATTACTATATCAGAAAATCTGAATTACTTAGTCTAGTGTATAGCATGAGTGATTCAGAAGTTATGATGGAAGTAATGAATGGAGCACCTAAATTCTGGACAACTATCTTAGATGTACATCGTTGCAAGGACCTAGTAGAATTTGCAGCAGCAATTAAATATCATGAAGAAGCATTGGAGCATACTCCATTCCCAAGTCATGATAATGTACTAGATAGAAGAGTAAGACAGCTTGAACAAATGATGCATGATGCACCAAGGACTTCTAGATCTAATCTATCAGGTCCTGATCAAGGTTCAAGCAGGAGGAATTTCTTCCGGTCTGCCAGAACTAACCTTATTGGTGCTTCACCTACTATAGGCAAGCCTCAATTCCCTCGGGATGATGGAACAATTTCCAAAGGGTCTACTCCTGAAAGTAAAGGAGCTAGACCATGTAGACATTGTGGTAGTCCTAAGCATTGGGATAATGAGTGCAAGTATTCTAGAAAGGGTTCTAGAAATGCCAAGGCAAATTTAATTGTCCATGATGAAGAGTATATTAAGGCCATGGAAGAATATGAAGAAGCCTATCTAAATACTAGTTCAGAAGATGAAAATCCCCCTCAAAATGATTCTAATAAAGACTTGATAAGTTTAGAATCATCAGATAGTTTAAAGGAGGAGGAAAAACCGGATTTTCATAAGGCCCTTCAGCTGAATGCTGTAATGGATTTGGAGTGTGGCTCAGATACTTTGAAAATGAAGCCACAGTCTTCTCTGAGGGGATCCCTAGATTCTAATGAATCACTGAGCAAGTTAGAAGCCAGACAAACCTTTGAAAAACAAAACATATCTCAGAAATTTAGAAATGGCATGTTCAAGACCAAATCTTATGTTTCTCAACTTATTTCTGAGAGTAAAAAGAATATATCATCATTAAAGAGGTTAATGTCATGCCCACCCAGATGTGCCTTTCTTGGTGCGCAGGCTATGGCTACTAAGGCATGGCTTAATAATTATGGACAAAATCAAATCAGAATCACAATAGACTCTGGAGCAGATATCACCCTGATATCTCAATCAGCATTCAACAAAATAAATAATCCACCTAAGATAATAACTGGACAAAAGATCAATTTAATTCAAATAACAGGATCTTCTACCATATCAGGATTTGTATCAGTACCAATATATTTTGATACAAATGAAGGACCTGTAGAATTAAAGATTGAAACTTATGTAGTTGAAGGAATGACTACTCCATTTATTTTGGGAAATGACTTTGCTGATCAATATGCTCTGTCTATTATGAGAAATAAGGAGGGAGCTGAATTGATATTTAGTTTCTGTGATAAGAAATTAGAAGTTGAAAACTTAATCAGATCAAGGATTTCAAGATCAATGTTAAAGTATGGAAGAACATATTATATATGTCAAAAGTCCAAAGTAAAGGGAAATGTCCCTGTAGGATCTTTACAGTCCATTCCAATCTCAACCTGGACATTTAAAATAATAACTATGGACTTCACTCCAAAATTGCCAGAAAGCCAAGGTTATGATAACATATTAGTAACTGTTGATAACTTAACTAAATATGAAATTATCATACCCAATAGAATCACTGACATTAAGGAGTACATTGGCAATTTATTGTTAAAACATATAATAATATACTATAACTTCCTAAGTCAAATCACTTCAAATTGGTATAGAAAATGGACCGGAATATTTTGGAGAGCAATCTGTGCTCGATTAGGAATAAAGAAAGCGCTTACCACGGCCTATTACCCACAAATAGACAGCCGAAAAGAGATAATCAACCGAATTCTTACAAGGGCACTTAGAGCTTATATAGGATCAAAAAGAAACTATTGGGTTGTTATTCTAAATAGTTTTTTTATTTGCATTCTATACTAGTAGATATTCTATAATGAAATTCGTCATATGTTTTTTGTTATTCAACTACCGGCCATTGTCACGGCTTAGTCATCTGCACTTAATGCCGGAAAATATACTAAGCTCTAAAAATGAAGTAATTAGTGACGGAAATATGGAAACAAATGACTCACGAATGTCAAAAAGATTTTGCGACTCCAATGAGCAAATTGTCGAAGAATCTGAGACAGATCGAAATATAAGCAGAAGGGCGCTTAATTTGAGTCATATATGCGGCAAGAAATACAATAATCGAATTCGACTTACATTCAAACAAGAAAATTTAGTACAAATAATTTGGAACTATCTAAATCTATTGTGGAATGTAAGAAGAAAAAATTCTGAAGTCATTAATGAGATACGATGAACTGTTCGCGATTCTAAAGAAAATAAGTTCATTAGCATATAGACTGCGAATGCCAGTTTCATACGGCACTCACCTAATTTTGAATATTGCGCATTTAGAATCTTATCGAAACTTACCGAACAATTATGTAAGTCGACCGAGAAAACATTTGAACCGGGAAGATTTTAAACAAATGCCTAAATATGAATTTGAGGCAATAATCGACCAAAAGTGGTCGAAATCCCGAAGCGGTCGCAAAAAATCTATTATACAAGTAACATTCATAGAGTACTTACCTAATTCTGATGAATGGTTAACCCGAAAAGTTCGAGAAGATGCGCGAAAGATCTTGAGAGTCTGGAAAATGATACACCGGGCCAAGAACTATCTAAAACACTAAGCAGTCTCACATATATGCTAGAAGATTCTTTAGTATTCTTTATAATGACATCATAAAACATGAAAACAACATAAAAGGAACTCAAAAACACGAAAAACAAACAATCTAAACCGCATATATGAGCCTTTCGTCTCAGAAAACCTACTAAAAATGGTGTTTATCCCTTTCCCTACCCGTTTTGACTATGCTCTTGATTGGAGCTCATCTATTCCTAAACAACACGACGTAGTTACAGCTCTTACTCAAGAACCGACTAACAACCCGTTCGCGTACCTTCCTCGAGATGAGGATTGGGGGCACGTTACTGTAAACAGTCATTTTTATGATTTTCTTGATCCCAAGATTATTGACCGGCTATGGCTTACGCATCTCGAAAATATAAAGGAGGTTTGTGTAGCCGCTAACGGTCATGATGACTACGTTATAGGAGATATCAAAAGTTGTAACATTTCTTTAAAACATTTATTGGAAATTCGTATGATTGCTCCCACGTTTGGGCCTATCTCGTCCCTCGTTCACAATCCACTCCACATTTCTGGAATTAAAGAAGATATATTACAAGAATACAATTCTTTTCAGCAAAGAGGATTACAACTAGTTGCCTGGATCGAGGAGCGAAGAACCGTTCTCAAGATTTCGAACACGTCGAAAGTTGGAATTGGCCCAAAGATCCACAACCGCCTTTGCCTTATGTCCTACGCCCGTATTGGGAGTTGAATCGACAAGAGCGTCCTGAAACATGGACCTTTGAAGATGTTTGGGGTATGCATAAACCGGTCATAATCCCACAGCCCCGGGGTATGTTCTATTATTTTTGACTT